>JAQFYG010004338.1:0-11160 GCA_034694325.1 Entomobrya corticalis | reverse complement strand
TTTAATTTCTTCGGCTATACTGCATACGTACATTACATGTTAACCGGAAAAACAAAAGTACGTCAGGAAGTCAACCGGGCCCTCAAATCGATGACTGGAACTGGACAACAAGAGCAGAATCAAGGTCATCCTTCAAGTTCAGATTCCTCATCGGGCAACGGCAGTGGTGGATCCTCCAGCAATGGCAGTGACGGATCCTCCAACAATTCCAGTGATGGCGCCTCAAACAATGGCGTGAATCCATCACCAGCAGCGGATGAAGGAAATGAGGACCAGGATGGTTCGGGAGGAGATGAGAATGACGAGGAAAAAGAGGTTGATAACGTGGAGGATGAAGTCAATAATGACCCCGCAATAATGCCAGCAGACACTGGAGATTAGTTCTCCTCCAAGCCGTCCAAAATCCCAAAAATGGATTTTGGGATTGACCCACCGCCTCCAGTAAACGATGAGGACGATGAGGAGGAGGATGACCATATGGAGGAGACCGAATAATTATAAATAAGTGACTAAATATGAACCGATATACTTGAAAGAAATTATGTTTTACCATTCAATCATGTATGGATTGTAATTTAATTAAAATATTGACTGTTTTTTTCGGATTTTACTTCGAAATTATTGACCTATGACATAATAATCATGAATTTTCCATAATTTGTCGGACAATTTAACTTTTAACTCCATTAATTATTATTGTATCATGACCACACGTATGGTTTAATATTGTATATTCAATCGTTATACATATTATTTAACTTAAACTTATAACTGATCTCCGGATAACCTGAGAAATAACCAGATAACCGACATAAAATTGTAACTAGTTCTCTTTCTGAACTGTTTTCGTGCTCGTTACTCACTTGACATTTAACTTTTTGACATTGACCACTCCCACTCGTCTATCAGTCATCATCAGATAGCAATTCCAACAATGGCCAATATTAATAACGCCTACGAAGCTGAGGCGGAAGATCTCCGTCGCCAATAATCGGGCAACTTTCTAATGATGCAAGTACTGCGTAACGATCTCCGCGTGACCTTTGAAAACGTCGTCGAGCCGGATGGCGAAGAGCAAAGAGACTGTGAAGGGTCAGGTCCTTATTGAGACTTGGAACCGGATGTATAATTTACTTCATGACGACGGGAAAGTCATCCATCGCCTCCAATTTCTGATGAATGGACACAAAGGTCCAGAGTCTGTCTTTGATATTAGCAATTAGTTAAATTTAATTTCTTAGAAGCATTTCCATCCTTTCGTTTTCTTGCGCAAATATTGTCACCGGTTTTTTGGACTTTTTCATGCAAAAAAGGATAAATGTGCGGTTATTTTGGGAAAACTTGGTAAACAAAGTCTTGACCACGTTTAAAATAATAAATCAAAAGCCAAATAACCCGTGGCCGCATGCATGAATCAGAGAAAGTAGTATGATATGATAGTAGGATTCAATTTCTCCTTCTTTTAATACATGACTGTGTAAATGTAATATGATGAATGAGAAACAACTTAAATGAAAATTCTTCCCGGATGAAGCGATACCCAGAAGATTTGTTCAGCAATATTTTCATTAATAAAGTAAGAGTAAAATAGCATGACATGCACAGACGTTATAATGACGCAAATCAAATGCAAAATCCTTCAAATATGTGATTTTGGAAAATATTTGATATTGAAGTTTTTTAAAGCGAGACAAATTTACAACATATATGTCACAAGAACAAAATATGTAAGAATTTTCATCCCCGAGATTAAAAGTATGAAGTATGAAAAGGTATATTATATTCGCATTCTGGTTTTTGTAAAGGTATAATGCTGTGCATATATATTTTTATAAAGTTGCGTCATAAGTCGACTGTAATTTGTAAAAGTTTGATACTAGATACTATGTACTTTGTTTGAGTTGTTGTGAAAATAGACAAGGATGAAATCGGCATTCTTCTTTGTATCTTTTGGCATGTATCAGTGAATATACACGTGTCTTTTCAAAATTTCATATACCTAATACATTATCTGTTTTGTTCAAATGCTCACCAACAGTTTTACAATCACCCAAAAATCTTTAATAACTAAAATAACGATGATACGTTGTATTTCACGCATTTGAACACATTTTATCCTTTGTCCTTTTTTGCAAGAAAATGACCATAAATTATTCAGCAAATATTCTCAGCATGTTGCATCTCCATCAGCTACATAAGCATTTACCCCTTCTATTTTGTAAAAGCAACAGTAATCCAAAAATGATCCCCTCTCGTCTCATGTAAATGTAATGTATATACATATATCATTTTGTACTTTAAATAGATAGCGTATTTCCAACTACCAAGTCCAAACACCAATACAGCCGGTACATAATTTTTTTGTTGTGACATCCAATTAAATAGGTACTTGACCACATTGCCCAAAAAATCAAAAGCCAAATATAGCATGACCGCATGCATAAGAGAAAGCAAAAGAGAAAGGTATTATATACGGTAGAAGGATTCAAATTCTTTCGTTGAATACATGGTAATGTAAGTAATATGATGAATGAAAAATGAAACTTATATGGAAATTCTTGCTGGACGAAGACATGACCAGAAGTTTTGTTCCGAGATATTTTTATCAATATTATAAAGTAAAAGTTAAATTGCAAATAATTGACATTAACGTTATAATGGGGGAAAAGGAATGCAAAATCTTCCCAAGATCTCATCTTAAAAATATTAGTTTTTTAACGAGGCAAGTTTTAACAACATACGCCAAGAACAAAGGATGTAAGATTTTTCATCCCCGATTAGAAGTATGAATTACAACTATATACATTAGTTGACACCGAGATATGGTTTGCATATTATCGATATATGCTAAAAAGTATGAGTAATATTTTGCACAATCCATTTCCTTTTTTACTTTGTAATATCGAAAGAAAGTTATTGGGCGTTCTATGGATTGTTCATCATTTCACTTTAAGCTTTCTAGAAAGAATCATTGGCATTTACCAACCAGTCCAACAAAATATTATATTAACCACCACATTATATATAAATTTTAATTTTGTATTACATATATTTTATATATATTATATTCACCATGAGTTCCAAAAAGTCAAAATTTTGGAATAGGCTTGCCTCTCGAGTTACCCCATTTAAAATTCCCAGCCAATTAAGTTTAAAAAGCAAAAAAGATGACGTCCTTGGAGAAAGTGCTCTAAATCTAGTGAAGCGGCGTTCAAGTAACCCAGAACCAGTTATCTTCAGTATTGAAGATGAAACAAGATCAGTTCAACGATCTAATCAAATTGGTGAAAACTCGTCATCTTCTTCATCCGTTTTAATTAACGATAGCGCTGTGTCAGATGGCACTGATGGCAGCAACAGCTTAAGGTCATCTCTGCGCTTGCAAACCGAAGAACCTGAGCTATACAACATTATCATTGGTGTTCCACTGGAAAATGGGAATGGAGAAAGTGGTGAAAGTGTCCAGGCCGCTGGTCCATCAAGAGCGGCTTCTTCATCTGCTTCAGAATCTTCTTCTTGCAGACGTCGTCGTCTTCGCCCAAATCAAGTGTCTTTTGATATTGATGACGTTGGACTAACTCCGACTTCTGTGGAGAGTTACCTTTCGATTATGTTCTTCACCGGCTTAAGTCCATTCATGCCGGATCGTCATTCATGTGGAATTTGGAGATATGGACCAGTTTTCTTATTCGCCCAACTGGTAAGACTTTTTAAAACTTAAATTGCTTCCATTTTTATATCATACTTTAAACGCGATTTCTTCATAATCATTAGCTTTCTTCATATTTATTTATTTATAAATATATGAGCATTTGTCAAAAAGTCACCATATATATAAGCTTACAGTATGAAATAGCTACACATCTATGCATATTCATCTTATATATATCATCGCATGTTCTTATAGAGTATAATATGTCAATATGGGCTTGATATGAGCTTGGGAACTAACAACAAATGTGTATTCATTGTCTTTGCTAGTTTAACTTATTTACATATTATTCCAATTGGTAGAATGTGCTTTTTATACTTATATTTTTTCTTTGTCAAAACAGACTGAGTACATATACAACATGTAGCTTCCTATAAATTAGTGCACACTTTATATAAGAACGTGTAAAACACGCAATAACTAAACAGCGGTCAAAAAGACAATAAATGTATGCGTTGTAGGATGCGCTTGCTATTGCTACATACATAATTCTGTGCTCATATAATCATCCATGAAAGATAATAAGTAATGCATAAAAGGAAAGAGAAAGTAACCGCATTCAGCATTCATCAATGAACGGTTTTCATCGCAAAGAAAGATCCTTGCATGTATAGAATGTACTCGCAAAGTCGCAAACTCAAATAATGCTAATGCCCATCTTTCAACCAGACATTGTGCATTGGTCAAAATGGGCAGATAAAAACCCCTTTGTACCCGGGTTTTTAATAGACATACTTAGCACCTATAAAAATGGGGTTTAAGTGAGAGATGGGTTTTACTATGGTAATATTTAAAAAAATGCAACTTCATGCACGCATTTTTTAAAATTTCATATTAAAATCCACCTAACCATTTATACTGATTATACTCGTTTAAACCCATGGGTTTGGGGTTCACCGTTAACCGTAAAAACCCGTGGGTTTTGCCATGTCTGCTATTTACTAACGAAATACAAGAGCAACCGTATAATGAGCATATATGCACGATTGTGTTACCAAGTACTTTCCTTTTTTCATATCCGTTATGCTCCACGGAATACCGCAGCAGAGTTTTCCAAATGTTTTCGTTCACTCTTAAAAACTATTTAAACAATTTGTAACTACTTTGTACTTGTGTGCAAGTATTGAAAAGTAGAAAAGTAGACGAAATTTTATAACTAAAAGGATCACAAAGTTTTCGGTTAGGTATTAAAACAAATTTAAAAAAATACAACGTTGTAAAAATGAAAATACCAAAGTCTTTCAAACTTTATGAAAACTCCTTATGTGAACACTAAGCACACTACATCGGAAGTGTTTTTTACATTTGCATTATAAAAACTTGCTTTAATTCACAAAGAAAGAAGGCATAATAATATTGCGGCTCGCCATCATATATACCATTATATGATTTTATAGCTTGCTTAATTTAACCAACTTATATTTTAAAACCGAAGCCGTAAAACGACTCATCAACTGTAATATCATGACAACAGGTATTTTATGTATCCGTTTAATATTTCATTTTAACTTCATTTTCTCGAAGCTATAAGGCCGACAGTTTTACTATTTTAAGTAAAAATGTCGCATTGGTCGCTGCAGTAAATTTGTTACAACTTGTAACTTGTCGTTATTGTTATCGGTCTCAAAATCTGAATTTGTTGAATCATTTGAATCGATTTTTCAAGATAGAACCCGTTGATGTAATACAAAGTTGCTAGTTAGGAATTATAATATACCTCCAATAATAGTTGTGGGAAAAATGAAACAAAGAAAATTGTTTGGACTTGACGGCGCTCAGTAACTAGAGAGTTCAGTCGAGCTCAAACAGATAAAGAAACTAAGTTTTTTATATCTTATTATAAATATATAGTGGATATTTCTAGGTTGTTTCATAAATACTATTGTATAAATATGCAATCTGCATAATTATTTAACTTTCAAAAAATGACAATTTGCATGAACATTCCTAATATATGACTTTTGTCTCCTGTAACTTATTTTGCATAAAAACTGAAACGATAAATAAAAGTCATATAAAGCAAATTTCACCAAGATAATATTGAAAGTTTACTCTGTTTACAGAAACCAGTACCATATTGAGTTTTCAATTTCAATGTTAACTTTTACTGAAATGTATATAGTGTTTCCACAATGATCATATTTACAAAATAATTATTTTCTTATTCTTATAGTGTAAACATATTTAATAGGGTACTAATACTATGATCTATGGTAATGCTCATGTTTATATAATATTTTGATTGACATGACATTGGCATGCCATTGCTTTTTTGACCAAGTCGAGTATAAAGACATGTCT
Source organism: Entomobrya corticalis (assembly GCA_034694325.1). Classification (NCBI taxonomy): domain Eukaryota; kingdom Metazoa; phylum Arthropoda; class Collembola; order Entomobryomorpha; family Entomobryidae; genus Entomobrya; species Entomobrya corticalis. The sequence continues at coordinate 5,147 of JAQFYG010004338.1, read as the reverse complement.
ATCATATTATATAAATTAGCTTTACATTGTCAATGCAACACACCACAAAACCTACTACAGAGTAGCCCATTGATGCAAAATATAGACAAAGACAAACCTATTGCATATTGCATTGTATGCTTAGATTATTTGTTTTTGTTCATATATTGACAGTGTTGAAGTAGGATAAAATGTCAGTCTTAGATAAATTGAGAAAAAGGAAGCATTTAAACATTTGGATGAACCATTCATCAATGAACGGCTTTGATTGCAAAGAAGGTGCCCTTGTATGCGTGACTTGCATGCTTGTATTGCTGATTTCCAGCAACTGGCGCCTAACTGGCCAAACGAGCAACCATATGCAAATACAACTTTGTTGCCACCAGTTATGACATGTGCTTGTTACATATATACCTATTTGATAGTATAACTTACGCTTAAGTATTTAGACGCTTTTACTTTGCTTTCACCGTGAGAGCAGCAGAATGAAATTTGGCAGCCTGCTTTAAATTCTTTCACTTTCATGAAATGATTGCATTCAAATGTATTTGTGCCTTGCAGAAATGAGATTCGCAAAATTATTTTTTATAACTTTTGAATTGGAAATATTTATCCCGTTGATTCTAATGCATCGCTACCCTAATATTTTTACTTTAGATCATTTTCTGGATAATAACTATTTTGACCATCATGCAAACACTTGTCCTTGTGAAGATATTTGCCTTAATTTATCTGCAATCCGGTGGCCTGGAGCATTTCACCAACATGGGGTTCTACATCCTTTCTGCTTGTACCAAAGTCTATTCAGCATACCTATTCACACTTCAGCAACGACGTTTTGCCCAAATGTTACTTAGCATCAACCGACTGCGTGCGTTTGCACGAGAAAACTCAAAAGGCAGACAGTCAAAGTATCCTCTCATAAAGGTGATACTTTTATCAACTTTGTCTTTCGTGATTGCCATCCTTCCCGTTGTGTTTGCTTCTGGACTAATCAACTGGACTCCATCAAAAACCATCCTTTTTGAGTCTACCCGACTCGGCATGGGAATCAATTTATGGACTGGGACTGCCGAGGGGGTCATCAACAATGGTTCTCAGATTCACAACGTCATAGTAGAATATGGAACAAATATGACGACGAGAAATATGGTTCTTGGAATCATCGGCTTCAACATGGATCTTTTCAATCGGATTACAACAGTAGCATCTGGTAATTTGATCTTGTCCACTGCTATCACTTTGCAGAAAGAAATCTTGCAACTGGCTACAGAAGTTGACAACCCGGCAAATGACATCAACCCAGTAACATTGAGTAACTTTGAGCTTGAAGACGGACAATGGGCACACTATGGGCTATTAAAGAAAGCTATTGATGACACCAACAGTACATTCGACAGTCTCTTGAGATACACGCATGTCAACAATGTGATGCTACTCGTGTATCTGGCAATGAATGTATTCGATGGATGGATGCCTTTCTTTTTGATTCTCTTGTTCATTTACATCATCAAATTGTCCTGCACTTACAGAATTGCAACAAAAGCGTCTGAAAACGTAATAATGCAAATAACAAAGCTCTTAAGAGCACGGTAGGCTTAATTAAATATTAGCATGGTTTTACTTTTTTGAATGTTTTCAGAACGAGACATTCCGGAAGTGGATTCGTCGGCTGGCCTGGAAAAGTACTGATAAAGAATTCATAACAAAAGCGTTCTTGATTTTGGACCAAATGAAAGAGGAGCCATTTGGATTTGGAAAAGGACAATTCATGATTGATGAGAGCTTCATGTTTCGTGTGAGTTACCATCAATAATAATATAATGACAGAGGATTTTGAAGCAATCTTTTGCGTCAAATGATCTCAGAAGTTGTCCAACTATACATGTTTTGTTGCATATCAGTCAAAAGGTCATACGATGTAGATCCGGATAGTTGTATTATTATTTCCAAAATTTAGATTTTTAAGGGTAAAAATTAACGGTAAAGAAGGATTGATTTGTATTTACTTAACATGGGAAGTTATTCCAAATGGGGCTGTGCTGATTTCGTACACACTATGTGTATAGTGTATGACTTACTGATGAAGGCCATGATCAATAATGAGGTAACAGGGGTCAGAGTGGGCCAATTCAAGTGTAATCATGGGCTGGAATGGGTAAATTCAAGCAGATTACGCAATCATGGGCTGGAATGGGAAAATTCAGGAAGATTACGCAATCATGGGCTGCAATGGGTAAATTTAAGTAGATTTACGCAATCATGGGCTGGAATGGGTCAATTCAGGTAGATTACGTAATAATGGGCTGGAATGGGTCAATTCAGGTAGATTACGTAATAATGTGTTGGAATGAGTCAGGTCAGGTTAATTACGTAATAAATGGTTGGAATGGAACAGTTCAACTACATAATAATGGGTCAAAATGGATTAATTTATGTAAATTGCGTACGAATCGATTTAAATGAGTCAATTCACGTAATTTAGGTAATAATGGGTCGGAATGCATTAACTTATGTAAATTACACATTAATCGATTGGAATGATCAATTAACGTATATTACGCAATAGTGAGTTGTATTATTCCGATTCACCTAAAATACGCAATAGTGAGTTGCATTACGTCAGTTTGTATGAACTACGTAATAGTTGTTTGTGTTCGCGTCAATTTACGTAAGTTATTTAATAGTAATTTGCGCTACGATATTTTGAACAAGTGTGAACAAATCGCTTAATACTTGATTGAATCGATTTAAATATAAGGAAATCGTTTCAATTGTGAGAAAAGCATGTCTCTTCTAAACAAGTTAAATTCTAGAGCCCGTCATTTGTGACGGGCATTACATCTAGTTTTCAATATTGTATAGAAAACAGCGCATGATTTTCTCGGCTGGATACGAATAAAATGAGTTGTGAAGTGGCAATGTTTATACCATACATAAATTTATGAATAGTTTGCCCAGGGTTTTTAATTCAGCATGAATTTCGTTTTATGTTTACAGTTTTTCGGAAGTGTGGGATCAGTCTTTGTCCTTCAGGCGCAGGCACGAGAGTCATCCTCTGACGACCAAGTGTAAAAGTAATGATTGGCAATGTGAGAGTGTTCACTAAAAATCTTCCTAAATGGTAGTAACTTTCCCTGGCCAGGTAAGTTCTTGTGATTGTAAACTATGACGAACAAACAGCATATTTTGATATAGATATCTAGGTTCCTGGAAGTTAGTTTTGTAATATATCTGAACACAGTAATTGCATACTAAATCATTTCACACCCTTCTCGTGAATTAGTAGCAAACCACAATGCACCAGACATTTTATTTTCATATATAGCATTCATAAACCTAGAATATTGCCATCAAACTTTACTAAAATGTTGCGTTTGACGAGTAAGACAATATAATTTTGATTTTGAGCAGAAGTATATATATATATATATTATATTCCAAATAGACTGCATGGCACAAACAACACATTTTAGATTTACTAAATTCTTTATACAATACGTAGGTAGGAACGTCATCATAAACTATATATTTATTTAATGCTCGCAAAAGGTAATGTTTTAAAGAGTTAAATGTTATCTAGAAAAATGCATATGAAAATTGATTGCCACTTCTTTCGTTCACAAGACAAAGACTATGACGTCAAGTTGAATAAAAAATAAGTGCGTCAAACAAAACTATAAACCCTAATACAATTACTACACAAATCTATAAACCCATATATGCGTTCAAATAAATTTACAGACAAGAGGAGATAAATGAAGCACACGATTCATGAATAAAATTGCAAATAAAGAAAACGCTAGATACTGATAAATTAAATTATTTAAGTTTATATTGTCATCGCTGAAACAAGAGGGCGATCATCAGTGAATTTGGAACAGAAAAAAACATTGAAGCAAATATTATTCAGTCGTCGTCATTTTGTCGTTAGTCCGAGTCCTTTTATAACAAATCCAAAAATCAAACTCAATCATCCTCAGACGCGCCCAAAAATGAGGGATAGGTTGACTTGGATTCTTGTAATACTTGTATTGATCGCCATAATGTTGGTAAGAAACAACCAATCTAGATCGCAAATTTGTTTAAGTTTTATTGTTTGTTTTTTAAAAATAGTACTACTCAAAAACTACTTTATCGTTTAGGCTGGAAGTCAGGCAGCAAAAAAGAAGGAGAAGGAACCTCCTTTCAATATGAACTCTATGGGCGGTTAAATAACGGCGTATCCCAGTTTGGATTTCCGTTTTATTATTGCCCTGTATTTAGAAAAGATTTCTTAGAAAATAAACTGGTTTTAGTAATAATATAAAAAACAACAAAAAACGTCAGTAGGTTATTTAATCATTCATTTTGAGCACTGTCAAGCATATAAAATGTAGCAAAACTTTGAATAAAAATTGCATAAATACGCAATATCATTAAGAACATGAAAACTATAAGATATGCTATAGATAAACTATGCATATGCCATTAAATACAGCATAAAAATGCGCACATTGAAAAAGCATACATTATTACTTTTGTGCAAACATAGATAAATGAAAAATAATAAGCAGTATTTTATATCAAAAAAGAATAACACTCTCGTGCATCAAACAAAATTAACATACGATTAGCCCCAATGTTGAATTTAGAATTAATTGGCAGTTTTCAGACAAGTGATAAACATTGACATGTAGATTGAAGATAAAAATAGTTTCTTTAGTGCCGGAACTGTAACAACGGTTTATGTCTCACAATTCTTCTCATTTCTATTCTAATATTTTCTGAAGTTTCTGAAACAATAAATATCTGAAGAAATATCTTCCAGCGCCCAAATATGAGGGTTATAATTACTTTGGCAATTTTAATTATTTTTCTGATCGCAATGCTGGTTGGTAAGAAGTAACTATTTAGCTAACAGTTTTAATTATACTTTTATAGGTTTTTCATACTTATTGAGGTCGAATTTCCAAAATAGGAGAGCGATTTCACGACCATCACCAAATTGCTCGAAAATTTGCATGGAGATTCAGTATCCCCTAAAACTGCTAAATATAAATTTTTTCCCAAAAATTATAATTTGGGCGCCAAAAAATGACCAAAGTTTCAAAAAAATGTCGGAGGCTCTGTAGGTCACAGTTTTAGAGATACAAATCCCAATTTTTATACACTTGTACAAAACCAAA
>JAQFYG010004337.1:0-11161 GCA_034694325.1 Entomobrya corticalis | reverse complement strand
GATTTTTGGTGTTCCCTTTCTCAACTCGGTAGGTAGGTCGCGTCCGCGTCTCGCGTCGGTGTGCTTTGTAGATGTAATGCTGCCAAAGGCATGGGATGGGGTAACGGAAGACAAAGCTGGAGCAAGAGAAGATTGATATTATATGCAATATGCAATTACGAATAGCATTGTCTAACATTGCATTATACAATCTTGCCGTTTACTGCGACAAATGACAAATAACCTTCCGTCTACAATACAAATACAAAAGTCCGAGAGGACGAAAGGAGATTTCATGGATGTGATGTACTATAACTACAAATATGTGTGGTTTGTAGATTATTTAGTCAATATAATTTACCCACCTGTATGTCTGTTTTCGATGATTTGATATCATGTACATTTATTTAAACATCTTGCCATTTATTGGCAAACTTGATACATAATGTACATTTACAACTACAAATGGAAATACTTATCAGAGTTTAAAAAATACATTCATATTGTTCATGGGATTTCCGGAATAAAATCGTAAGAGCATCAATAATTGCAGAGTTAAAAAATTCTCATACAAAAGCATGCGGAATGAACTATGCATAAGGCATTTTATGAATGATTGATGATGAATGATATTTTACGATATTGAATAAATACAGGTGTCAAATTGAAAAAGTCACTATACTATAATCATGAAGCATGATGCGCAATTATTGATAAATAATCATTGATACGAAAATCCCTGGCATAAGCTGCTGTTACAAAAATACTTTATATTATGTATTTGTGCATACCACATTTACATTGCATAGAAAGATGGATGAGATGATAATTATGATTAAAACAACATTTCGGTGGATCTAACCTTGGGTCGAGGTATCAAAAAAGAATTATTCTGTCTAAATAATTATTGTATTCAGAATAGCAGAATCGTGGATTCAAAATTGGGACAAAATAATGGATTTGAAACTTTTTGCCATTTCCTTATTTCTTTTATTGAAGCTGTTCTTCGCTTCCACCTCAGCTGAAAGCATATTAACCTCTCCGATAGTTACAAACTGGGGCGTAAGTTCAATTTGAGTTTAATTATCAAGTCTTTTAATTTTGATGTATATTAGTACATTACAACATGCTATACTTTGTTCCACTCTATAAGGAATGGGGCGAGTTCCAACAGTGTCCGGAAGGAACAAAAGTGATTGGATTTCAACTAAAAACAGAAAAATGGGATGCATGGAATTTGGTGGTTGACGATACTTGCTTAAATGCGATAAAATTCTATTGTGGGCATCCATCTTCTGATGGCCCCGGACAACCAATAGATTTCATAACCAGTACGGAAGGTAATTGGGGAAAATGGGGTCAAATTTTCTGGTGCGATGGTCTTGGATTTGCTCGAGGATTTACGCTTAGATCCGAGGAAGCCAACACAGCTGCACTGGACGAGACAGCAGCAAATAATCTTCGAATTTTGTGTACCGAAGGAACACAGTTCATCGAGGGGGATGGAGAAAGGTCCATTAAATCATAATTTGCATTCCAGTGGTTTTAGGTAGTTATCAGCTTTTTATTTGATGCAATCAATCATTTTCCGCAGGTGGGGACAATGGACAACACCTAGAATATGCCAAGCAAACGAATATATCTGTGGTCTACAAACGCAAGTTGAAGCCCCACAAGGTTTAAGTATGCTTTTATAAATGTCGCGGTTTTATAAGCATTTTTAAGTACAATTATTTTTATAGTAAAATATTTTCCTTTTCATTTTAGTATCTGATGATACATCATTAAATAATATTCGTGTCAAATGTTGCGACCTGTCGAGGGACGAACTGCTTTCGTATGGAATGCTGAACTCATCCGAAATTGCTTCTCCGTAAGATTTATGCTGTGGGGTTGGCTGGTCATTACTTGATTATGTCATTCGATATTCGATTCCCTGCTACAAAGTTACTGTTTTCATCTCATCAAACCAATACCTTTCTTCTATGATACAAAACAAAGCAATATTAACTGCGTAGATATGTACGCTTACAATATAATATTGTCTGTGATAAATAAAATTACAAATGTAAATGATATGTGAAAGTTTCTAAGTTGTCTTCTATATTCGAATAAATAGTTTTTATTGTTATTTGATATATTTTTCAAAAATATTTATCCATACCATTCCATAAGTTCAAAGTAAGCATGAGTATTCCACGCATCAAAGATGCTGTACTTACATTTTACATATCGTGGTGACAAATGGAACCATGTTTATCAAAATCGTATTTTTTAATTTTTGACGGTCATTTAATGGAATGGAACCAAATGAACATGCATTACATACGTATCTAAACGCTAAGTCGTTTTATCATTGACGCTTATGCATATAAGTAGTGAATAATGTCATTTTGTAACAGTCACTATCTATTTTTTTCCTTTTTAAGTACACAGTAATTGAAATCATTAACCCTTGCGATTTGGTGTGTACTCTGTACTGGTCACTGGCATTGTGTGCACCTGCACCAGCTGTGTCAATGTTCTTATCAATTCGTGAGTGTTATCGCAATTATGATATCATGCATGCGCCTGTCATGAATTGAATTAAACTTCTTTAAATGCAATACATTCGTGAGTTTAATAAAATTCTAACTTAAATCTTCATGTGACATTTTCGCATTCTCATTTTCCAATATGAGTTGCTGCTGTGGACTTCTGAGCTGGGTCCTTTTGACCGGCGTTTTCTTACTTTTGGGGATCCTGTTAGGTAAAAAGGATCCTCCAAAACTAGCAGGAGTGTATACTCAACGCGGAAAGTTTTACTGGCCAAAATTGCTAATTTTTTACTTGCTTATGAAATTACGAAAAGTAAGTTTTCTAGGTCTGAATCAATCTTTGTATCTATTCGCTTGTTTTGTAGCACCTAAAATATTTTTGTACTCGTTGCATATCCCTTTCTTCACAATCAAACTAGTGGAAAGACAGCCGAGATGCAACCAAAAACAAGGACCACACAAAATTGGAGACGTATCAATCCGGATATGGAACAAAATCGAAATCAAGTCCTGCTGAGATGGACAAAGTTCAGCCACTATCTGATCATTTTCAAGCAATTGATGCAATTTACTTCAATGGGGCGAATTCCAACGGATTCTTGATCATTTCTGGCACCGCCCGGAGGCCACATGGAGTTGTCAACGGATTTTTAATTTTGAGGTGCATAAATATTTAACAATAAAGTTTAAAGAAAAAGGGAGTCTATTTTCGAATTGCACATAGGTAATTGATCTGGTCGTACATTATTGCAGGGTTCCAGAAGTTGGTTATCTGCTTTCACCAAAATTACCAGACTGCCAACTATTTGGTGGCACAGACGATTGGTTTGGAGCGGAGGGTTTTCGGTATGAACCAGTAGTTCCAATGAAGCACTGGAAGCTTTCTTACGATGGACAAATGAAGTAAAGCCTTAATAATTTATATGTAAATAGTTTCCCATTGTATAAGTACACTCAGGTAAGTAATTATTTTCTTCCATTAGGACACACGGAGAAAATAGTAGAACCGTACAGGTTAAATTATCAGCAGATTGGAAAACAAATCTTCAATACTTTGATTACGATACAGATGTTCCTCCATTCACAATGGCAAGAGCAATAGCTAAAGAGCCTTGGAGTAGGGAATATTTTCAGCAGTTGAAAGAGTAAAAATTGTACTTTATTCCACTACGCAATGCTAGAGATAAACTTATTAATCAGTATTTTTATTCAATCATTAAAAATTTTCAGGGCTCACCAAACTCATTATGAGCAACATGGAACGTTAGCTGGAACAGTTGAAATTGACGGGAAAGAGTACAAATTTACGTCTCCATCAATGAGAGATCACAGTTATGGTAAATTAGTTAGAAAACGATTTATTTCCATGTGCTGAAGATAATAATTACAATTTTTGGTCCGAAACGAAAAGTATGTGCAGGTCTAGCTGTGCAAAATATGTAACAAATATTGACACAATGGTTTTTGTTTTCTTCTGGCTTCTTGGAATATGTATTTAGGTGTCAAGAGGAACTGGAAGTTACTGTATCGATACATTTTTCACATGTTTAGTCTTGAAGATGGTCGACGATTTGATGTGGGAAATGTTTGTCAGCCAGTTACGTCCTCACAGTAGGTTTCTTTTTTATTTAATTGTAGCGTTAAATTAAATTATTCTTTATCTTATTTAATAATGTTTACTTTTTTACAGACTGGAACTTGGCTACATGTATGATTTTGATGGATCGCTTCATGCCTTGACTTGGGTAGATATGCCTTTGTACTTATATGGGGAAATGGGAAATCCACCAACTGATTACGGTTTCCGAATGAAAGCCACAAACGGGAAAACTTACTACGTACAGGTAAAAGTTTTGGAAACAATTGAGCTGAACATTGGCTGGGAATGGGAAGCAAGGATTGTCGAGCGTCGGTGTAAATTTATCATTGATGGCATTGAGGGCTATGGGATCTCTGAATGTATGTATCGACACACAGGAGGTAGACCGGAAGAATATTCAAGAAATGATCCGGAATGGGTTAAGACTAAAAAAATGATTTAAAATTGTTAATCGTACACGTATTGTTCCAATCGAATGTTGAAGCATAGAATAAAAATGCAACTGTTTCAGTTTCCCAAATGTTTGCTCGTTTTGTCTATTCATAAATTGTATTTGCATCTCTAATTAGAAGGCATAGAACGTAAATGTATGTGAACTTTCAACTTTCTTATTATCTATACATCCATGTTATATAGTAAATTGAAGATGCACCAAACGATTTGGGAAAATTTGGTCGATAGTCGATACTTAACGGGGAGAAAATGTCAAATAAGAAAAATGAACAAAGAACAAACGTCGTTCTGTATCCAGCAGTCAGCAAGCCAGAATGCCAGAACAGAAAAAGAAGTCAACAGGCACAGAGGCCAATGCTAAAACCTTTTGCCTTTGTTCCGTGTGAAGAATTTGTAGCAAGCATTCAGCATTCCCCAAGTTGAGAGAGTGTTTGCGGGAAGCAAGTGTGAGTGCGGCGAATAGACTGATGATAAAAAGATAGAAACAAACACATCTTGACTTTTGTTCATGCACTGTTGTTGTTGTGCTTTATGAACACTTTTGAGACTTGAATGTTTCTGATGATCTACAGTGGACAAACTAAAGCTTAAATATCTGTCTGATTAGTGATTAGTTTACTAATGCTTTCGTTTTTGGAATTTTCTACTGTGTATAGCAATTAATTCGATAAGCTGCAAGCTCTGATAGTAGTGCTGTTCAAATCATCTCTTGTCTCTTTTGTTCTTTCATTTGTGTGTCATCTGTCTGGTCTGTCTCTTTTACTGCTTTTGGGGTAAAGCTTTGTTGTTTAACTGCTAACGTCGATAGTTACTGCCAGTTGACAGTACCAGTCCAGTGAAAATGGCCAAAATAGATGATGAAGTAATGATGATAGATGAGGAGGATAGTCATCTTGAGGAAGAACCAGTTGAAATAATTAAAGATGACAAACTGGCGAAAAAGATTCAAAGTCCCAAGAAGGATGGCAAGACTGGCAACTCTGATGATAATTCGAATGTTCCCTGGTATGTTCAATAGTTAGTGATATTAGGAACTTATTAGCGTTCTTTGGTGCGAAATATCTTTCAAATTAATAACTAATTATTGTGTTTCTCGTCATTATTTTTGTGTAGGATCGAAAAGTACAGACCCCAAACTTTTGAGGAAATTGTAGGCAATGAAGAGACGATTGTCAGGTTGTCCGTATTTGCCAAGACTGGGAATATGCCGAATATTATTCTTGCGGTACGTAAAATAATGTTCTTGATGAAAACTTGCATTTTGGTTGGGATTCTATCTTTTGTATTTGAAATTTAAATTTGACTGCTGACTTGCATATTCACAGGGTCCACCTGGCGTAGGGAAAACTACAACTATATTATGCCTGGCGCGCATTTTGTTAGGAGAAAATTTCAAAGAAGCTGTGCTGGAATTAAACGCTTCTAATGATCGTGGAATAGATGTCGTCCGTAATAAAATTAAACTATTTGCACAGCAAAAGATCTCACTCCCTCCTGGGAAACACAAAATTATTATCTTGGATGAAGCCGACAGGTAGTTAAACATAAGTGATGATTTATGTATAATGAAAATAGCATTAATGAAGCTAAAAGTATCAAGTTAATATTTAATGCTGCTTTAAAAAATATCTAGCATGACGGAAGGCGCTCAGCAAGCTCTAAGACGAACGATGGAGTTATATTCTCAAACTACTAGATTTGCGCTGGCTTGCAACACAAGTGAAAAAATCATTCCACCTATTCAATCTCGATGTGCTGTCGTAAGATTTGGGAAACTTAATGATGCTCAGATACTTGCAAAATTAACTGCTGTTTGTATTACCGAAAATGTAAGTTAAACATATTCCTTTATGCATAACAACAACAATGCAACGATATTTATGATTGGGGTAATAGCATCTAGATTTATGCACTATTTTTTATATTTTTTCCAGATCAATTATTCTGATGAAGGGTTGCAAGCGATTGTTTTCACTGCTCAAGGTGACATGCGTCAAGCGCTAAATAACTTGCAAGCTACCTTTCATGGTTTTGGTACCATTACTCCAGATAATGTTTTCAAGGTAAATACTAATAACATCTTATTTTTTAAATATAATCTTATATCTTCATTACCTTCAGTGATAAACAAAAATGTGTGAATTGTGAAACAACAATTATTAGGTGTGCGATGAGCCGTCACCGTTGGCTGTACAACAAATGCTGGAACATTGCAAAGATGGCGATATTGAAGAAGCATACAAAATCATGAGCAAGCTGTGGAAGCTCGGATATTCAGCTGAAGATATTATTTCGAACGTTTTTCGTGTGTGTAAAAACTGTCCCTTCCCAGAGATTATAAAGCTACAGTTCATTAAGGTATTTTTGATCAAGTTTGCAAACATAAATTGTCACCAAAATTCGTAAGTTTGAATTTTTATGCACTAATGAATTTTTATTGTTTGCGTTATCAGCATATCGGGTTGACCCATATGAGAATTGCAGAAGGAATGAATTCCCTGATTCAACTAACTGGATTGATTGCTACGCTTTGTTCTATTAACAAAAAATAATGTAGTTTTAATTGTTCTGATTCGTTTCTATTTGTACAAAGCGTTGGTACCTCTACCTCACAAAATATTAATGTTATACGTGCAGTTCTGAAATACAATGTGACTTCAAAGAATTTCTAAGTTTCGATGTGAAGTTTGTTTACTTAGTCTGTGTACCTGTTAAATATCTAATATTCACAACGAATAAATTGGCGAACTATTACTTTTGCTAGTGGATAAGAAACATAAATGTGTATAGGGTCCTCCTTCGTCTATACAATCTTTCCGTTACGAAAATCCAAAGTGCCAAGAACCAGCCAATGAAAATAGCTAGAAATGTTGTGAAAACATCCGTTAAGCGTACAGGATCCAGGGTAGTTCTTTCTTGACGCTGATCAACCAAGTTTTTCTTTGGACAGTTTATAGCTTTGCTGTCATCGTAAATCCTTTTATAACGAAAATTAAGACCACGCTCCATAATAATGAGGAGTCTGGTCAAAACAGATTTTTAAAATTGTAACACGATTTTCCAAATTATCTATCATGTAATCAATTGTAAGTAATTACTTGGCACTGAATGTTTCTCGGAATTGGGATCCTTTTCTAACAGACATTGAACTTTTGTACGGCATGTTTCCGGCTGGTAGGCTATAAACTTGGCTGCAAATGAAATCTTCAGTATAGTTTTGTTGATCAGCAGTTCTGTAGAACAAGTCTGGATACGACAGCAATGCATTAGTCCTTAGTTCTAAGTGGGTGATTTCGTTTTCAGTATTAATCTTAATTACGGTTTGTGACAACCGGTATTTGTTGATCATTTCCTGTATTTAAATATAATTCACATCTGGGTTTTAGTTGCATTCACTAAAAAGGCCAAATATATAAATATACACCTCTTTTAAATTCAGTAATAAATTGCTACCTGCAACAAAGACATGGTGGCCTCGCTGCTCTCGTGTACTGTGAATTTGTATTTGTACCCAATTAAATCATTCAGCGTTTGAATAGGAACTGTTTTAACAGTTAGAAACGACACAATGATTGCGGAGTATGCTGTATAACATACTAGTGCCATGATTGAGCCAAGGTAGAAAATTGCTTTGAAATTTGTTAGTGAAGGAGATATGTACCAAGCTAAGATGAAAGAAAAATTAAATACAAAATATTAATCTATTTTTCATCATTTTACTTTACTTCATGAAGATAAACGTCGTACATTTCTGACTGATTGCTGCAACCGCCCACATGCCAATCCCCCGAATGAACTCCTTGTCATTATCGGAGCAGATAAAATTCCTCTTTGCGACGTAACCCCATCCGTACAAGCATCCGATGATTAATAACCACGTAGTAATAGTAATCGCCCATAAACTTACAGTAAAAGGTGCACTAACAATATTTCGTATTGTACTTTCTGAGGGTTGGCGAAAGAATGCCTCGTATCTAATAAACAAAGTCACCAAATAGTTAATAAAATATTAATGTATGTGTACTAGTAATTTATTTGTAAGAAATCATCAAATATAAATTTCATACATTCCATAGTACGTGGGCTGTAGAAAGCTATAAATTTGGCCACGTCCTGGTGTGACAGATTTCTGGTTAAGTAAAATATCCGCTTTTTCCAATTGAAATGTTGCTGAAGACTCATTTCGAGAAGCTAAACTAGCAGAGAATTGTACTCCATCTCCCAGTAAAATGTCGTCACTGAAATGAACGAGTGATTAGAGGTAAACTGATTTCTAGACAAACTTATCATGAAATTATTCTTTTAAATATTAAAACCTGAAATTCATCATGACTTGAAAATTCCGATAAATATCTACAGAAGAACCACTTGCAAGTTTCACCATTCCATTCTCATTTCTTTTGATTATTATCCAATCAGTTGAATCCGACGGCTGTTTTGAAAATCAAAAAAATTTTATTGGAGTGATATTTTTTCAAACCTTTGTTGGTATTTTGATACAAGCAATTCATATTTATCAAATTTACCACAATAGACGCTGTTACAGGCAAAAGTTGAAAATCATCCCTTCTCGAGAATCTCTCAATCAAAACGTATGAATTCACTTTTTCCATCCACGAGATCATTGGACTAGCATTTCTTGCTGTATCATTGCACTTCTCTTGGGAGCTAATATTCTCTTTAAATCCCGAACCAAGATGTCTTACTACTTCCTGTAAAATAAACTTCCCCTTCAATTTGTAGCATTCCCATACCGAGAGGTAAAGATTCATCTTGGACCTAGTACTATTCCCTTTCTCTACAATAAAGAACATGAAAATCCCACTGTCTAAAGTAAAATAAGGTTGATAATTCCCAAACCAGGACTGAAGAAGCGACTGTCCAATTTCATCATTGTAAGTTTTCTCTTCGTTGGTTTGACCGTTTCTAAAATGATGCTGAACTTCTGGCCATAAAAAGATGATGTATGGCTGCCAGAAAAATTTTCTCCCAATTCGTAAATGCTGAAGTTCCTTCTCAACCTTAGCAATTAATGAAATCATTTGTTCCTGTGAGTCGGATATGAAAATGAAATTTGTCCTTTTTGCCATCATTGCTGTAGAGGATGTTGATTGTGCAGGATCGTATGTGGGTACTAGTTTCTGGAAATAACCCAGATCGGATTGAAGAAAGTCTGTTGCTTGTATATAAGACAGTAGTACATTTTCCACTTGGGTACACACGCGTTTCCGTCTCTCGTCGTTATTGTACCTTTCCCAATTCAGCCAAAATGGATGGGTTGAAGCTCCGTCGGAAACAATTACCACCTCGTCAGTAGAGAGCAAACACCGAATTATATAGGAGATGCTATGCAATAGTGATGGACTATCTCGTACATTGATTATGCCTTTAGAACTATCAAACAAGTAGGGGCAACAAAATTCACATGTAAAGCTTTGATCTGTTGCTGCTACTTTTGAGCTTTCTCTTGGAAGAAGGAACAAACTCAATAAAAGTTTGCAATTAAGGTTGAATATAAGCTTCCGGTTCATATTGCGATTTGCCATTTTTGCAACTGTGTTGGAACTCATTTAAATGACTTGAAACGAACACAATCGTCTTCATGGACGATTGTCACACATTTAATTGGATTCATACAAAATTTGATCGAGTGACTGAATTTGGTCTGTTTGAAAGGTCTCTTTGGGCGTTCTTATTAGTTCCATTATTCTTCACTTCTGGAGTTCTGGATAGTGACATTTTATTTCCAGCAATCGTTTACTTTGGGGTATTGTGAGAAAACTTTAATCATGCCAATTACGGAGTATTTGAAAATAATTTGCTGCATAAATGGTTAAAAATGTGTTGTTTTACTGTAAGTATATATGTATGCATTTCGTGAAATATTGTAATTTCTTTCATAAGCAGGTGTTTTCTTAAATGCTTTAAGGTGAAAAAGGAACCAATGTTGAACGTGTCATTAAATATAAAAACAACAGTTTCATTTGCTTATTCCTCTACTGAATAATGTTTACTAAAAATATTTGGTACTTTAACTTTAGTAGTTACATGGTTTTCTTTAAGTATGTTATCTTGAACCATATTGGTTTTGAACAGCCAAGGACAAAGTTCTTGGGCATACGATATTTGTTGAAATATTAATTTAATTTTTTTATCTCAAGTCAAATTGACCGTTGATTATAAAAACCTCTGGTTTTACCATTCATATTAAAATTACATAAAAATTTAATATTATAACAGAAATTAACGACGATTTATTCCTTGAATTGTAACAGACGGATAATTATTTCGCACGTTAAAATACAATGCCAAATACAACAGAGAAAATAAGAACACTATTGAAATAGTTGGGATTTTAATCACTGTTTATTTAAGTGAGGATTGTTTATATTTCAATTCAGTGTGGGTTGAAGACACCTGTCCAGCATCGTCGAGATCCGAAACAGCGACATAATTTCCCCTCTTCTCCAGCACATTCCCCACCTTTGCAACTTGCCCGATTTTGGCAAATCGTGTCACATCTTCCACACTGTGCCGTCACTACAAACCCCATTGAATCAACATGTTCATTAAAAATTTGTTTGCTTCACAA
>JAQFYG010004336.1:0-11163 GCA_034694325.1 Entomobrya corticalis | reverse complement strand
CATTACCATTCTAGTAGTAAGCCCCGTTGTTTGTCAGTGATCAACTTAATCATGTGTAAAAAAGTAATGAGCGGGTAATGCAAATGGGTTTTCGTAATGCTTTTCTGATTACAGTTGATTTTCCCAGCGTTTTTTCCATTGTTAAAATGAGAGAAAGTCTAGAAATTGTGAAGTTTAACGTTCATTTTTATCTACGTCTCTCTCTCGGCACTCCCAACTCCCAGTATACATGAGCTTTTTTTCTCTGCAGTCTACAGTTTGTACTTTGTACCGTTCTCTAGTTTGACCAATTTTCTTACGGCGAAAAATGGCCACTGCAGTGCGGTTTTGTTTTTTATGTGTGCTTAATATTATAACTTATTCAACAGTAGTAGCCAGTTTGCAACAATAAACCTTTATGGGCTATAATCATGACGGAAGGTATGAGGATGACGAGTTCGTTTTTATTGTTGTTCAACAAGATGCTGAATACAAAGGCCTGATAATATGGTAGTACATAGTATAGAAATGGGCAATATTATGATTGATTATGATACATATAACTGAAAGTGGAGGATGACTAGTCAACCATAAAATTCGAATCGAGTACGAAACCGTTTCCACTTTCCACTTCCTCTAAAAATGTAATCTGAGTAATAAATTAACAAACACAAGATAATGACGACAACGACTACAAGCGAAATGTTTTTTGTTGACCATCGAAACAAACTTGACAGATTGTTAAACAAAAAATCTGCATTTTGCAAAGTTTAGCTAAATTCAAAAAGCACACAGTAGTTTGTGTATAAATAAGTTTTGCTGATCGTCATCATCATCTAGGATGATCGATCGTGCCGAACGTATATAGATAATTGAAGAAGAATGCTCACCTGCAACATTGCATGAGTTTACCAATCACGGGTACTACTGGTCGTTGATCGTACTTTAGAGGCACATCCAATGATTAAGCAAATATTTAAAAACGTACAAAGTATAGTTTAAAGGGAAGTTGCACTTCACTACAAATTGCTAAAAATATAGTTTTGCTTTGCAATATGAATACTTGGTTAACTGTATTTGTAAAAGTTGTAGACAATGAAGTGGCAATAAATGTTGAACTGAACATTGATACAGTTTTTGGTCATATCAAAACAACAAAGCCTCGTGCATTTAAAACGTCACCATTAACCACCACGACTGACGCTAGTCAAACACTTAAATAAGCATATAAGTATTTACATAAGAATCAGCAAAATTCCAATGACAAAGTCAGTTTTTCGACTCGTTGCAAGGATAAGAATATTGAATGAAAGATACACATAAATAGTAGTAACATAGATAAATCTGGAGTATTATGTATTCAACGTAAACTATCGTTAAAAATTTTTTTAAATGCACTATGAGATTAAGAAATTGTCCCCTTCATTAAAATTAAGCTTTGAACAAATATATGCACTTAACTGATTGATACAGATTCTGAAAATATTATAATTTTAATTCAACTAATTGTGATCACGAACGACAACATGAATGCCTATTCAAAAAAAACTTTAAAAGTGTTCGAGTTCCTAGAATTTTTATTTTGTATTGATACCTGCTGACGGAAACATCCAAAGTCGTGAAATAAAAGTACGTTTTTACGTGATGCGATTGACCTTCTTCACTCTTCCATCTCCATCAGCCAATAAAGCAATGTTTAATTCGTTTAAATGATACATACAAGTGGATACAATATCCTACTGCCGTTTACAATATCTTTGCTAAAAGATCTACAAACACATCAGTTTATTCAATTTTCCCATTTTCCATAACCCAAGCAATATCAGATAATTTCATTTGGGCGTACCTTGGTGCTGTTTTACTACGAATTGCTGGCGGGGCCGCAGCAGCAACGAAGTAAAATGAATTTAATCAACACTTCCAATATGCGTGATCTCGTCTTTAAGATGCATTAATGAATTATTAGTACTACTTAAATTATATTCATATATGTTACCATAGCAACAATATTTGTAGAGTACTTTATTTATAAGAGTTTTAGAGGTTTGTAAGAAAATGTTGCAAGCAGTAATTAGTCTAACTTCTCTAAATTTATATTTAATACGTACATACCAAGCCTCAACGTCTACCTGCAATTACTTACACGCATACACCTATAGGGCATATAGCATTGCACTGTTTACATGGTGCGGAGTGCGGAGACATACTATGTATCCTCTAGGTAACCACACTACACTACTAATTTGGCACAAAATGAAATATTTAAAAGTGCGTACAACGATGAAGCATTTATACTTAACACATCTACATGGAGTCCATGAATGAATCAACCCAACCAATACCAAAAACAAAGGTGTGTACTCAACTCGATCGGATCTGTATAGTCAGAGTAGGTACTTTGTTCGTTACTTTACCATTAACCGACAGCCTTTACTTAACTTTTGTACAAAAAATATACACTTGCATTCCAAGGAGCACATGTCGTTGTACTTTTTAAATGATTAGGCGTTGGTGTAATGGCTGATAAAAGTTAGTGGCTCGTCTAGAGGCCCATGATGAACTAAGGTAGAGCAATGAGGAGGGGTGGTATTATGGAATCTCAGTGATGCGAAATGACTCATCATAAATAAATAACTTCATCAACTTCGTCAGTTAGCACACAAATACATCCACTCTTGCAAAATTAATGATTTGAGGAACATGATATATAACTGTGGTACATTGCTAAAAGGGACTGACTCTCTGGCTATAGGTGATAGTTGTAAGACCAAACTGTTTTGCAAATATCGACATCGCCATATTATCTATTCCTAGAGCCAAACTTACATTTTATTGTTTGATTGCTGTATGAGCTGAGATGTCTGTTGTTTGTGTGTGGTTGAGTGGTTGCGGGCTTGACTTGACGCTGCTGTTGCTTATGAATGACAGTCGTCACTATTTTTCCACCCACTTGCGATCAATGAGATTTACGTTCGACGTGTTTCGCCAGTAATGAACGTTTACTTCACTTGCCGACTATTTTTCTTCTCGAACATATAAACATTACATAGTTTTCTAGTAGTGTGGCAGATTGTTACAAAAACGTACATTAACATGTTTAAACGAGCAGAGATGGTAGAGCTGAGCTGAGGTATAAACTTGCCATTTTGAAAAGATAAATTCCGTTGTAGTCATTACAATGACAATGACTGACTAAATTAGCGAACAAATGGGAATGATCGCTCCCCTTGCAAAATAACTCTGTCTGTCTGGGTAACAAACGAACAATAATAATAGAGGGTAGTAATCTGTATCTCTTTTAACTTCATCATCATTGCATATTGTGCATACTGATCTTCATTGTTATTTGCTCGCATAAACCGACAGAGTCGCGTGTATCTATGTCAAGCATAAAACTAAACAGAAAAGAGCAATAGATCACGTAACTCTTTACAGTAAAAGCAATAAAAGCGTAATATTATGTTGCACATTGCGCATTTATTCGCACATTTTACTGTACCATGAAAAGTACAAAAGTGATTACGGTACGTTTTGCCATACAATCTATCTGTAGCATGTCTGTCGTAATGTTGAATGTAAATCTAGGTAAGGTACAAACGAATAATAATAATAGAAACTGTCAATTGTCATGCAAGTCATTTTAACAACCAAACAACCATTTTTTATGAAGACCAACTTTAGTTCTATTTTCTGTTAAACATGGTTACATTTTTAACAAAGGTATTTATAAGTAAGTGCCATGAATCTTGGACTAGTTTTATTATGAAAAAAATTAGTACTGCATGAAAAATTGATTTTGTGCAAAAATTATACCATCTTCAGTAAACTGAACTGACCACTGCACTGCTGCACGGCAGATAAAAATTTTCGTGTAACAGACGATTCAACATTCTTTTCACTTTTAAGCTGAAATACAGGAAAGCGAGTTCAAAGGAATGCATCATTTCAGATCAAGATTAATTAGCAACTACTAGATTTTGCAGGGAGGAATTCGCAGACTACCACTTGCCGCAACCAAATTCATGAGCACAGGAACCTGTTTAATATTTTGTCTTGGTTTAAATGAATCGAAAGCTAAAATATTAGTATCAATATCAAGTCGATAACAAACTTCCCACAGATGAACATGTAGCAGTTGTTAAAGTTAATTAATGTAATATAATGCATACTTACAAATTCTAATGGCAATGTTTTACAATTTGCTAACTTTATGATGCACTTATATTGATGACTATTACTTGTATTTTCTATTGCAACATTAAGTATCTATAATACAAGCAAGTATAATTTTTTGGTATTTTCAATTGCTAGTTTCATATTTTGTATCTTTAATGTTGCTGTTCTCTAGATAAGTACTAAAAAGCAATAAAAATCAATGCAAACTATGCTTTTTCTTCTCTCATTATAGTCATCACGACAATTCAACATTGTAAATAATATTTATTTATTTTTCAACTGGTTCATCAGTGGTAAACCAGCAAGTTTTGCAATGCAATTTTAGTTATTTAGTTGGGTATTTAGATCATGCCGGTATGGCGCCTCACTAAATTATTTGTTCTGATATTGCTGATACGAGAGAAAAAGGTGAGTTGTCAGCAAGACATGTTTCGTTAACTACTAATAATTCAGCTCTGTTCCAATAATATTTGCAGAGCTACCGAATAGATTGGGATACTAAAAAGCGATCATAGCAATTTTGACATGACATGATTGTATTCATACTATACTGATTTAAACCCACAGAAATTATTGCGTTACTACCAACTACATGAACATAGCATATTATTACAAACAATAAAACAAACACTAACTACAATACAATGAACAAGAACAATCCACAACGGCAACTAGTTGACATTAACATAATATTGCATCACATTACATATCGTATGCATTGCAATGACACAAGTGACACCAAGATTTAATAAAAGTTGACAGTTAAGTATTTTCCAAACATCGATGTATTACGTTCTAATGAGACACGATATTTACTTTTGCCTTAAAAAATAGTCACATTTTCACAGGGAAATGCTCTTTTGCTTTCAATTCTCGGTCAGCAAAAAAAATTGAGACTAGCTACGATATAATCAATTGGCAAATCTAAGATAATACTTAAGTTAAAATTACGAATATTTAATATTATTTATTAAAGAATTCTATTGTTAATTCATTTACGGCTTTTGAAATTTTCTTACATTCACAGCATATAATCTATGATAAGCCAATTCGTTTCGCTATATTTTTGTTCAACATTAAAATGAGTAGCAAAGTTGTGTTATTGCTTTTTACATGTTTTCATCATACCATTCTAGTAAGCACCAAAACAATGCGCAACAATGTGAAAGAGTTGTCATAATGTCATAATAATGGAACGATAAAAACATTTAAACTATCGATGTAAATATTAAATACTTTTTTGTTTTTTGTAGGCATTTCACAATGCAGTTGTACTTTGATCTGTCTAGTGATAGTACGTCTTTAAACATTATTATTTATGTTTGTACTCATCTCTTTTTTCTTGATGCTGTTTTAAAGCAAATGAGAATTTTTCTTATCCGACAATGTTTTGTCCTCTTCTTAATCACGCTTCTTAGTTATCAGTGGTACACGCACCTACCAACTATACATGAGAAATATTGGTAAAGTCATTTCGAGTTGGATTTTTATATAGTGTGATTTATCATTTATGGAGTTCGTTTTAGACTAGAAAATGAGTTACTTTATCATTTTGACTTTCGTCAATACTTTTACTAACTGCCAGCAGGTTCGTAACAATATTAATAATTTATGTTGTTATTATATTATAACTGTTATAATTATTTGTAGATTAGGAAATGTTCGGGTAAACGCGGTAGGTATTTGTAAAATACTGGTTCGAGTTATGAAGTGTTATCTTCATTATTACAGCATTTTAAACTAATTCTAAGACGTACTATCTCTGTTCATTTTTTATCTTATTTATGTTTTTCGTTTGCTGTAGGACATGATTTGAGTTGAAGATGTGACTTGCACACTCTCAAACCCATGATGTAAGGAACATCATACTATCTAAATATGAATATTAATATGTTTTTATTTTATCACTCATCTCGTCATTTGTTTTGGTCCTACATTACATGACGCATTGCATACATTACACAAAGTGATCAGCTACTTCCTTCTTAAACCCTTATTATTGTCTTATCAATTAAATGCTGTAATTATGGTCATTGTCATGCTTTTTCTACGTCGTTAGTCAAGATAAGAAAAAGTTCAGATTACTCATGTTCCCATAAGGTTGAAAATGTCATCAAAACTAGATAACTAGGTAAACATTTCAAGCTTTTTTGAAATTAACATGGCCTGTGTGATTAAACGCAACCAACCGTTGAAGAAACAACTCATCACAAGAGAAAATGAATTTTTAATGCAGTCCACTCATCATCCAAAAATACATTTGTGCCTGACTGCGTACGCACACGTCATGACAACCCGAATCGTAAATAACTTTGAATTTAAACAAGTTCTACATAATATTATGAAACCGTAACTGTTCAGACTCCAACCGCAATGACTATATCTGTTATTTGGCATCTTTTTCACTATGTAGGTATAATCTCTATTCTGCGATTATTGTGCTACTAATATAGAAGACAACACAATGCTTTAACTCAACATCATACATATTTCTCTAGAGGGAACTAACCCATGAAGAAAAGGAGGACTCGTTAATGTAATGTGGAACGGTGAATCAATCTTTTTTACTAACGTGGCGTTGTTGAAAAGCACTTTTGAAACCACAACAGCTTTCCTATCAAAAAATATACAACATCATCAAAAAAATTTACTGATCCGTAATTACATTCACAGAAATGTATAAAACCCCACTACAGTTGGTTTTAGTCCTGTTCATTTCACACCTTGATAGCGACGACCCTCTTAGAATACCTAGGTATGTGATATGAACTGAAAAAATGCCAAAATTACATTTTTGCAAGAAGAAGAGAAAAAAATGTGCGAAGAATTGCGTCATTTGCAACAAGTAGAGATGACTTATGATCAGTTTTTTTCTCCCACTTAATAATAACGCAATAGCGGACCATAAGTTGATCACCAGATCACCATACATAAATTCATTACAAATAAATAAATGAAGATATAACATTGCAACCACAAAATATAAATGAAGCTGCATATTAGCAACATTCTCTACAAAAACGCCAGCCCCATATGAATATGTAACACTTTATGTCCATTGTCCTATTATTATGATTTAAGTTAGAAATGAGTTTTTAATTTTTCACTTTATGTGGATTTCGGTGTCGACGGGATGCACATTTACGTACTTCTGGGTTTGCATTAATAAAGTTTTATAGCACATCTGACTGAATGCACAATGCAAAACAAAACTTACGCAACCACCATCCAACGCATCCCGCATTTTCACACAATATTATTGTCCTCTGCCGAACAAAAAGCCGAATATCTGTAAGTCTTTACTCTCCTCGCTATCAATGTTTTCTACTCAAAAGGCTCCGGACTCAAAAGAGATTGAAAAAAATAACATGAGCCTTTTTCACCACGCACGCAGTTTTAAAAATAAAAAACACTTTTACACTTTGTGGTAAGTAAAAAGTTGTGTAAATTTAGGTGAGCACCTTTGCTATACCATAATCTACTCTTCTCTATGTCCCATAAATAGATATACTATTACAACTAATAGTGTATTTCCTGGCAGTTTTGTAAGACACTTTTTAAAGCGCCGTCACGCTTTAATCCGAATTTTTTTCTATATTGCAGGAGCTTAATTTACAAAGAGTAAATATTTTACCAATTTTAGCGTTTTTTGTGTGCGAGTAGCTTATATAAGCATACCTAAACGTTCTGTACTAAATTCTGCAAGTTTATTCCGTCTATAAATCGTCGACAATTTTTTTCCTGTTTTCTTTCACCTCAATATACAGAAATGTATGATGCATGTGGTCACCGTTGTGCTACCGTGAAGCCACAAAAATTCTTCTAACCACTGTTACTAACGTAGTACTACCATCAACCAACTACAATGCAAACATGCGCGAATTAGGTTTACACACAATTATTATTATTTTTGACGGAGATCCTAAGCACGAACTAAAAATCAGTCGCTTATACTCAAGTAATGATAAGTAGCATTTCATCTCATTGGATGAGACACAACTTAGCTAGGTTATTATCGCAATTGGCAAAAATGTGCTTACCTGCTGAAATGGCATGATTTACACGAAACAAGGAAAAAACAACACAGGCTACGTCAAGTGGAACATGACATCTTTATGTTCTGTCCTAAAAGTAGTCACTGATTGCAGTAGTAGAAGTATATAGTAAATTTTTCGAATTCTATAAAAAAATTCTAGTAAAAACAAACTAAAACTGAAAATATAATACGATATGATGCATTTCTTTTTTCTAAATAAATAATAATTCGTTTCTTACTCTACTTTTTGTTGCTTTCTGTTTGTTTAGCGGACAAACGACCGCTTAGTAGTAACAATAAGTAAAATATGCATATTTAACAAAGGAAAGCATAAACTTATAATGACTCTCGCCATGTCATGCAGTGATTTTGTTCGAAAGTGATGCTGAGCAATTTTTTTATATACATGGCGGATTAAGGTTAGGTACGCATTTATACTGTAGTTTAAGCATAATTGAAATAATAGCTAGTCTCTACGAAACTAAATGTTAGCTAAACCAGTAAAATCTTTCCATTTGTTTACTAACAAGTAGGTGGACGTCGAGTACTATGACATATATTTTAAGTAGATACATAAATGCATTCCAGATACTGAGGGTACAAAATATTTATTCTACAAACTGAGCATTAAAGAAATAGTTTTAAAATATTTCTATTAGCTGATTCTAATCATTATGTGGGAATGTGAAAATTTACCTTTAAATGAGACAAATCATATCCACAAAATTATGTATTTTGAAGAGGTTCTAAAGACGAGTATTATAGATCATAGAGTTGCTATACCATACACACAATCCAAAAATTGGCATTTGATGATTAGCCGATGAACCGTAAAACTTTGAAAGACATCTGCCTCTCCGGAACGACCGGATTTTATACATTTTTTAACCTTGATGCATATCATTAAACCTGATTTTTTGTCGACACGTCACATTATTACAAGAACATAAGGGCAGTTATTCATTTGAAGTTTCAATGACATATAGGTATTGTAGTCTCTTGGAAACAGATATATTCACTCATAATTGGCTTATAATCTTCACAAATATGACTGCATAGATTTAAGGTATTTAGAAACTTAACGACAAAACTAGCTTGGTTGACGTTTGGATTAAGTAGCTTCTTAATGCTAAGTTTTTCTGTCATCATGAATGCTTTAAGTAAATTGCTGTAATAAAAGTGCTTTTAAAAACAAGAAACCGTTCGACCATGGATCTAATGTATACTGTTATGTTTGTCTACATGACAACCTACACATTCAAAATACAAATGAAATGTAATACTGTACGTCATAAATATAAGGAAAAAAGTAGAAATAATATGAATAAACAAATCGTTGATGATATTGATCGCAACTTAAAATATACTAAATTGTCATTAATTTAAACGCTTTCCGCAATCCGTACTCTACATACTTTACAACGCAATTGCTACTTTGCCAAATTTTTGGCTTATATTTAACATCTTGAGAAAAGTGAGCCAGCAAAGGCTTAGCAACAGAAAAAATGCTCTCCATGTTAGTATGAAGAGGCAATGTTGAATGTAACAATATGGCAAAGTCTTTATATGGAATCAGCAAGGCTATGATCAAAGAATCAATTTTTATCTGTTCTGTGTTTTTATATGATGATAAACCATTAAAGGACACTTCCGCACTATCCGCCTCCATAATTTGTACGCATAATACATTATGCACTTTATTTATTGTTAGTAAAGAAGCTACATCAGTTGAAACGTAGACG
This sequence comes from Entomobrya corticalis, assembly GCA_034694325.1. Taxonomy (NCBI): domain Eukaryota; kingdom Metazoa; phylum Arthropoda; class Collembola; order Entomobryomorpha; family Entomobryidae; genus Entomobrya; species Entomobrya corticalis. The sequence continues at coordinate 1,230 of JAQFYG010004336.1, read as the reverse complement.
TTGCAAAATATGACTGACAATGAGAGGCCAACATAAATAAGTAGCATATGCCACTACATGTTGTACAATTATATGCTTGGTGCATACATTGTTGCATGTTTTATGAATTGAAAGTGATATAATGAAGCACTAGTTGGTTAGATGTATAGATTGCAGAAATTTATATGTGCACATGCAATTGGTGACTGATGAGGTATAAAAGCCATATAAAAAGGAGCGGAAGAACAATCTTAACCATTTTGCTAACAAACTTCAATTTATTATAACAAACATAAGATGTTATCAATGAACAAATCAGGCTAAACAAGTTGCATTTTTCTCTCTGATTTCTGACGCATGTTAAGAAACAACAACACCCAGTAATAGTTATATAAATATATTATTATTATTATTATTGTATATACCTAAATTAAAATAAAAAACCGCCAATATTTTTAAAGAAAAAGAAAGTAAACTATCACATAAAGGATTATATGCCTATTCGACATCGGCCTAAAAATCAATAATTTAAGGAAAAAGCAGAAACATCAGCATGTAATTGTGCTCAGTGATGTCGAACGGCATTTTTTTCTTCGCTTTTGTTTTGGTACATCAGCAATCCATCAAGATTTTTTGGCAGGTGCGATAACCTACAACTAGTAGCAGCCCTAGTGTGCTCACTAATACTGATACCGATGTCACTTTTAATGCTCAGTTGACAAACTACATAAAAGAATAAGGTATAAGTATTAACCACTATTATTCACGGCAGTGAAACTATGTCAATTGACAAACTGATGACTCAATTTCATGCATTTTTATAAATTGCATTGACTCGACTGCAGTGAAAATACCTAATGATATGATCAATCATAATAATACAGCATTGTGTAGTGCCAGTAGATTAAGTAACTATACAAGTAAGTCAATGAAATAGATGAGTGCATGAAGCGAAAATTGCTGTTTGCATTTTGATTCCCAATTAAACTTAAACTTTACTTTTAAAGAATTCACTTTCTCGACACTACGATCCAGATATTGTGATTTCATTTCTACTGCATTTGTTTTAATACTTCGCTCACACATATTTTGATATAGTAAATAGGTATCTACATAATTGCATGTCATTCTCTAAAGTTCACTGTTGATGTCGCATGAAAAATGTTGGTAACAAGGTCGAGGAATTTGACAAGGTCCAAAAATTATTTTCACTCTTTCAGTCAAGTGGAAAGAGCAGTTTAGACACAAAAA
>JAQFYG010004335.1:0-11165 GCA_034694325.1 Entomobrya corticalis | reverse complement strand
TCCTGATTTTAACCATAGAAAACCATAAATACATGAAAAATGAAAAAAATCTTATTGGATTTACCAATATCTCTAAAACGAATCGCTGGCAACGTATCAACGTATAATGAAACTCTAGGGCCATTTTTTCTTAGAAATGGAAATGGAAAGCAAACAAGCAAACTTCTGTTGAAAAACACGCTTTTGATAAAGTTCACTGCTGCTCCAAAACAAAAGATTTTTCTCTTGAGACTCCAGCAATAACGTACTGTGGCAGTTGCGTGTTACATAATAACAGCGATTTTTGACGGTTTTCCTCTTCAAACACAAAAGCGCACACCTGCATGCCTGTCTAAAGATAAATCGATTTCACACTCACTCAGAAAAGAATTGGGATGTAGGTTAGAAAAAGAGAAAGTGTAAGCTGGAAGACCTGGTAAGTTATAATCTGATATTTAAAAAAATCTAAAAGTGTGGGGAAATGACAGGGTAAATGTTTTATATGTCAGTGCTGAAGATTTTAATATTTAGAAAATATGTATCCTGTAATAAATTAAAAATAAGGACGATGAGGAAAATGATTGGAACTTGAAGTTGGACACAAGCTGAATGATGTAAAAATTACTAACTAACCGAAAATGTAAAGAAAAATGACTGCGTTTACAAAAAACTAAATAATGTCGTATATCGTATATGATAAGTTATTTGTGTATCCATAGGACACTTTGCAGACACATCTATAATATTTGAAACTGTCAACATCAAGCTTTTAGTTGCATTTCAATAATAAAGTCCCAATCATTGAGATGTGGAAAAACAGTTCCCAGAGACGGAATCTATTATTTAGTTACGCAAAATAATAAATAAAAGCAAACAACTATAAAAGATGTGATGGAATGACAACAAATAATTTTATAATCCACATATTCTCTTGAAAAACTGATTGTATATTCATTGTAAAGAGACCGAAATACCAAAGACATTACTTTTTCTTAAAACATGAAAGGAAAGGTGTTTTGCTTTCACTGCATGTCTTAAAATTTTGCAGCTGCTCGTACATCCGTAAACAGCTTTCATTTCTGATACTATCAAATCATTTGAAATCCTTTTCTCTTTTTTAACGGGATGATTAAGTTATTCTTTTGGTTTAGGTATTTAAAGTAATTTTATTATTTTGAAAGTTTTTTTTATTTTCCAAAACAGGATACATGAAATACACACATTGACACAACACAAAATAATATGACACAAACTCCGCAAACTTGGCATAAATCATATAGCACAATGCTTGGTACATAAGTAAGGTCAATATTTTAGAGAAATATGTTAAATTTGTTTCAATACTACTGAAGTCATCTGCATCATTACATTTGGTTCTCTCAAAGACAGGCAAGAAACCATACGTGACGTGACAGTGATACCCTTAGAAGATTTTATAAATATAAAATATGACGAAATTATTCCAGATTTGGCAATGCTGGTCAAGATGTTACAATTGCTGAAGAATAAGGAACACGTATGAAGAGCATAAAATATGAATTGTTCGTGATATCAAGTTCAGTATTGTAATTCCTTTGCTTGTTTTCAGCTTTAGATGCATTTTACGTTCGTAATATCGTATTACTGCGCTTTAGTTGTTAGTTAGTTGTCCGAAATAAACATCACACTGATATTATGCTCATAAAAATTTGCCAGCATTTAACTCACTTAGATATTTCAATCATGTGTGGCGTTGTAGGTATACATAACTAGTAAAAACTGTTCCCTTCTGCACAATTCTTCCCTTTCAGTTTTATCAGTTTTTATTGAATTATTACAATATAATTATTACATTTTTATTTTGAGACTGCTTACAAAGCTAAAGCTAGCATTGATGATCTCAAAATTAAATGCGTATAAGCAAATTGGATATAAATTTAGACTAGATGTTTCCTTTATTTATTTTAAATAAAGTATAAAGACACGGAGACGAAACCTAGGCAAAATATCAAATACACAAAACAGTTACAAACCAAAAGTATATGCATATTATGCTGATCTTTGCGGTGGTAAACCGCGTTTGACTTAAAGAAAGAAAGCTTGTTCCTTTACATTTTTCTTTTCTAGAACTTTTCCACCATATTATTTCATCGTTAGTCCATAACATTTCTTGAGAGCAGGTTTTGACTAAAGCTGTACGATCTTTTCTAGATCGCGGAAAACATATATTTCTAAGTGAAAGCGATACTTAAGTTATTTATGTACCATGCCGGAAAACTGGCAAATGGTGACGGTCGGTTTGGGACATTTATCTCTAGGGAGAAAAGAATGCAGACTGAAAGAAATGTGGACTTGACTTCCAAGTACCTGAGCTATGTCTCCAAGCGACTCTCACAAGCCTGAGAAAATAGTTCAGAGATAAAAGCATTTCTATTTGGGGCAAAACGAACCAACAATAGGTCATCAGTAATGTAACCGACGTCAACACCAATGCGTAAAATCTAGAAATCTTCTGGCATTCAGGTAAATGCAATGCAAGTTTAAGTATACATGCTTGATATGCTAAGTATTTCTCGGTTTTATGCATACTTTATCTTATCAATGACTGCTGTAATATTAATACATGCACTAAATGCCGTATATTTTCCTGAAGTATAACATTTTCAAAGTGGTTATATTAATTAATAAAAATTGAAAAGTCGAGTTAGAACTTATCTAATAAAGATTTAAAACAAATCACAAAAAAAGATATCAAAACCACGACGAAAATATGTAACGCTTCTCAATATTACGTTGGTAAGGAAAGTTTCAGAACAAAATTAAAAATACATTTGTCATTAATACAGCAACAAAGTTTATCTAAACGAGATCTGTTCAAAACAGAACTAAAGGAGAACTAGTGCAAACAAAATCTTCCCTTGTTTTGTTTTACGATACAATATCCATGATGCAAAATAAGTATAATTCATATATCCTGTTTTTATAGTTTTTGTATGAATAACATAAAGTTTGACATAATGACCAACTAATAGTTCTAAATATAAGGTATTAGAGCTACTATTTACAGTATTTATTTAAATTAAAGACTTGGTGAAAATCATTTGAGTTTATCAACGAATTTTATGAAGGAAAAATATAATATACTTTTTATATACACTTAAATGTGCTACACAGTATTTATAATTTGAATCAGTACCCACAGAAAGAAAGCATTACAGTTTTTCAACATTTTATTTCCCACTATACCAGTTCCGAGTTCATACATGCTTTTGGAAACATCTTTTGAACCTCACAAACAGTAAAAACTCCCTTCCGAAAGTAGATTTTGTGAGTCAAGTTGCCGAATACTTGACATGACTAACAATGAATCTCTAATGCTTATTGGTGACTTTAAGCTAGTCAGCCATGCAAGTTCTCATGGTTTTTTCACACACGTTATGAATAATAAACAGAGAAGAAAACATTTATTTTATTTCCTTAGAAAAAGTGGGCTGCCATTTAACTTGCTTATTCTTCATTGAGCATGTTTTGGAGCTCATATATTACACATTTATTACGTTGATTACGTTTTTGTAAGATATCTTATTGTAAGCCAAAAACACAATCAAGCCATTGGGTATGGTGTATTGTTGTTTTATAAATGGATAATTACTGATACAATCATTTGTTTACAACGCATTTAGTAATTTCTTGTGCTTTCATAGATTAAAGATTAAAGAAAGTAAAAGATTTTTACCTTTTTAGTACCTTTCCTCCTTAAGTTAATTTTACAATTATGCATTTTGATAACTTGTTACAAGACCATTTATATCTAATTATATTTATTTGACTTATTTTGGTGGCTTGATATCATCAAAATTCTTTTACTGTCAATGGGTATTCAGGTATAGTTTTTGTATGCAAACTATGTGATGCGACAAAAGCAAATTTTTAAAAAAATTCTATTTTATAACCCTACACTAATTTAGTTTATAATTTAGCTAACTTAGCCATTAAAGATAACGAAAACGGCATTAAGAACTTTTTATATTCTTCTTTGAACAGACTCCTAGCCTAAACAGTACTTTAGTGTTGCAATTTTGAAACTGTAAAGTATAATAAATTGAAGTTGTAATAATACTTCACACGCGACCGCTGGTAATTTAATTACACATGTGCTTACAGGTGCCTTTCTTATTATCAATAAACCTCCTTAAATAAAGTAATTTATTCCAAAATTTAACACATTTAAGTTCAGTTGTATTTAATATTTCGCTTATAAATGCTCCAAATGCAATTGCTAAACCTAATAGCAACAAAACTAGAATAATTTGAACATTGCCATCTATGTTTACTGGTTCCAACGCTCCCAGCTTATTTGAAAAATGAGTAAACAACTTGCTTTGGCTGACAAATTTTAGCCACCAATTAGGAATACCAGAACCAACCAACCCATTTATTCGCTTGATAACGTTATTATGCACGTTACCACGAAATATGTAAGCTATCGAAATATTTAGATATATCTCAGATCCAACATATACATTCAAATTAGGATCTTGATTTTGTAGTCGCCTTCCGTAATCTGTTGCAATATGAGTCGGAACAACTAGCGCAGTTTTGTTGCATTTCTTCAATGTCTGAAAGAGTAATCCATTTTCTTTGTTACGTATCTTGTCTGTAAGATTTAAAACAAAATCTGTAACATTGATGTGCCAAGCTGACCACATGTTTACAAATTGCTTAAAACTCTTTGAAATTATTTCTAAAAGCTGATAATGTAAGCGGGTTTTGCATGCCGACAAATGTTTGAAATTTACATTCTCATAATTTTGTACCAGCATTTCAGAAGTGAAACTAAACCCTCGCTTTTTGTCTTCGTTTATCCAAATTTTATGACAATTGCTTGAATACAAAACTGTAAAATTTGTCTTAAATAGTTTGAAATTCTCCTTGGTAAAGTGAATAAAATATTTGGAAACTCTACTATAAACTGAAAATTTTTCACGAAAAAGTTCATTAAAGAATTTATATGGAGCTGGAGCTCTAGGTGATATTAAATTGTAAACATTTGTGCTTTTATAAGCATTGCTTATAACAATAGTTGCAATCATATATAAACCTAGAATAAGGCGCAATTTTCTAACTTGAAACAACTTTTCACTGAATGGATTTCCTTGTTCCAACATGCATTTCAAAGCCATAAGCAGATTTTGTGTAGACATAATTGCTGGTCTTTTAACAAGTATACTAACAGAAATACTTACAGCATACAAGATCAAAAATATGCAAATCCATACTTTTATCTGAAAGACATTTACAAGCTCTAAAATTGCTAAACTCGCTTTCCTATCTTTTGTACTGCAGCTGACAAACACAACTTCGTTTAAAACGTCTTGAATAGGAAGTAGATAAGATCTTGTGTCCGTACAATTATCTCGTATTGCATGCATGTTTGTTTTAATGTTTAAATTAATTGTATAGTAACTTATTCTCTTTTTGTGGTATACTTTACCATTAACGCAAACCTCCTCAGTTTCATAATTTAGATATGTAAAGTTTTTCCAAACTGACATCCACAGAGAAACAATTGCATGCGACAGTATTTGATGAGGCTGGTTGAAGGGCAGTTTTGCAATACTGGGAACTTTTGAATTCGGCCACAGAATGTTTTTGCACAAAACAAAATGACTATTTATGTTTTGTTCAGCGTTTTGATTACTTGAGTATGGGTCGCTTTTTATGAACCACAATGTTGTGAAGTCTTCAACATTGGCATTTAGCAAATCGTTGTCAGTTAATTTATTGAAAGTTATTGGGATTTCGTTTTGTTCTAAAAATGGCGCTAAGCTAAATTTTGTTGTTGCTCTTACAAATTCCGAGATTCTCAAATTTACTGTTGCAAATAAATAATCTACTAAGCATAAAGCAATAAAATGTGTATTTGACATCATCCTCTGACTTGTTAAGCCAAAATTAGTATTAGCTATCCATAATGAAATTCGCCATTTAGACCACGGACTAATCCATTTGTTTATGAAAATTTCGTCAAAATATGATGCATCTTCAACTAGAACATAAATGTTGTTAATGACTGAAAGGGGTGTTGTTTCTAACAAAAATGAATATTTAGGGACGTACCGGTCACAACGGTAGTAAAAGAATGCCTGAAGTGGGTAATCGTAGTTATTTTTTGTGAAATACTGAAAGGATGGACGTAGTGCAACCTGGATTTTACAACTCCACGGTCTACTGTTTGCAGATATCTTTGAATAGTTCATCTGAGTGCACACTGTAGAATCTATTATATTGAATTCATTTGAGTAGCTGGTTACAGTAAACGACACAGGTGTCCACGGACATCTAATTTCTGCCTCATAAAAGTCATATTTAATAACGTCCAGTGTTACATTTTTAGTAAATAATTGTGGTATCCAGAATAAATTTGAGGCGCTGATGTGTCCATTTGACTCTGCGATCAGTAAATTGGCAGGAACAGAACGCCGCAAAACTACGGGACAATCAAAGGAATCAATATCGTAACCCATGTAATTGTCTAAAACTAGATGGCAATTTTGCCTGCTAGCTTTCAATCTAATAAATAGCTCATTTAAGTTGACCGATCCTGGATTATAATGAATATGAGCGTCGCTTAAGAGTGTTTTGTTTATATTTATTTGATCAGTTGAACTGGCTTTTTGAAGATAAGCTTGCATACTAGTTCCCCATTGGTTTATTTTGAAGGATAACAGTTCGGAGCTAAGACTTTTGTTTAAGCGCTTAATTAATTTAACTAAACAGTCGCTTAAAATTATAAAAATCAAGCATAATATAAATGAATATTCCATTTCGGTGCATTTAGATTATAAACTAAAATGCCTTCAATCTGCCTTTAGTGCTCTTCAGTTTATAAAAATAAATTTAGTTTTAATTTACAAAACAAAGTGGTACAAAATCTTCCTAATTTGTTGCAAACAGATTATAGCAAATGTTGTAAGGAAATAAAAGTAATTAAGAGATAACGCTTGCTATACATTTAACGTTAAGCTTAAAAGGATTGCAAAAATCCTACATACGCTGCCAATAAATGTCAATTATTTAGGATATGTTTTCAGTTCTGGAATGACGCTGCTTGGTAAACACACTTATTTATTCCCAAGAACCATTAAAGAAGTTGTAATATTCTCCTTTTTTCTAAGCAATTTAATTCTTTGAAGGCCACGTTGGGTTTAAAGCTTGTTGCTGTTGGTTGTCGTAGTTCAGATACAACTATTGTAATTAAATATTTTTGAAAGATATACTTACAAAGCACTTGTTTTGTAATGAAAATGTAAAGTCCGTACAAGGTCAAGTTGAATACAATTAAATTCAATTGGTAGACCTACATATATCTAGCTGGTTTTCAATAGCTTTGCAAACATTCTTCGACTTATGAGTTGAATGTTGAGGTAATGAGTATTTTGCTTGTAGTTCGGCTTGCGCTTTAAATGGGCGAAACGCGTACATTTCAGTTTTTGCCAATAATTTATGACAAAATATGCACTCAAAACATATACATAAAAATGTTCATAAATTTATTTTTATAAATAATTATAAGTTTATATAGCATGAATCCAATATCTTAGACATAATTTATTTAATTTGCCTTAAATGTAAAAAAGATTTGAAACAATCCTCTTTTAGGAACAAACAAGGCGCCATCAAAAATTTTTATGCTTTAATATGCAAGCAGACAATGACCTAGCAAAATATTGATCGGTGTAAATAATACGCAATTGTGTTCAAAGTATGTATAAAATATTCATAGATGACGCCAATCTAGATTTAGCTTGTTAAATAAAGATCATTTCCTAAATCTCTGACCATGCAGGTCCACGTAAAGCAGCACAAGATCAGAAGAGATTTACATATTTGCTACAATGATTTCTGTACACCATTATTCCTTACACTGTTCTTCATTTTATTTTCACGACAAGAGCCAGCAGATCCCTAGCAGCGAGACATGACACACTTGGGAGATTCTATGAAAGCAGAATCTGACAAAATGACTCTAGGCTTGACAGTTTCTTCAGAATAACGGAATAATGTTACTTTTTAAGAGAATCACGTATGAACAGCATGAAATATGGATGGTTCCTTAGTGTCGCACCACGAGAAACGCGACGAATGTATATATATTTTTTGTGTGTGTTTTCATAGGCTGGTAGTTTAAGACATGCATATGCCAGCATTTTCCCTCTTTGCAATATCTCCATATTTTTACCATTAAAATATCAAGACGCTGCCTTTTTTCTTTGTAAATGCGTGTCTCTTTTAGCTTTTGAGTTGTAAATAATTAAACAATAGAAGGACAGACCAGTTTTCTAACAACGCATAAAATGTCATTAATGAATGGAACAGGCTGTGATATTAAAAAAGTGTATATGGTCGATGTCGATACACCACAACATATTTTAGCAATGATGCATATAGGTGTTGACTAATATCGTACAAATGAATATGTATTTGTTCAAAAATTCCCAGAAAACTAGCGACACTTCGCAACAGTTTTAAACAATTATTTTGCAAAGATTAAGGCTGGAGTTTGAGTAAGAGTGCAATGAGATTTTATATGTACGTGTATCTCTGATATTGCTTTTCAAGTAAACAATAAATTAATTAAAAAGAACAAAACATTTGAATTTGCACTTTATTAGTTCCTATTAATTCATGATTTTGATTTATTATTGCTGTTCATGTGAATCCTTTGTCTACGTTTACCATCTGTAATAGTCTTCTGTTGGTCATGAATCCGCTCAACGACAAAATTATGAACTTGCAATAAATTTTAATAAATGGATTTTAACTTTAACTTTTGTAAAATATTAAATGTTTTAAATTATAGAACAAAAGTATATACTCAATTCTCTCCTTAATTAAATATACAGTCCCCTACATTCATATCGAGAAAGATTTTACAAGCAGAAAGGATTTAGATATCGTTTAGCGGGATTTGTATTAATTTTTTGTAATATATAACAAGATACATTTATCAAGTGCAAGATGCCTTTATGGAAGGAAGACAAACAATTCCAGTAAAAATATACAATGATATGATTTACATTAAAAATAAGCCTTACATTTTTAAAATAAAGAAATCCTTTCATTCCTCATGATGCCGTATTTTCTGTTCAAATGAAAAAAAACAATTAACAAAAACACGAATAATGCCCTGGTCAATTAAAACGGTGTGATATGTCATCTATACATGGAAACACGTTTTCGTTGGATTTTAAGAGTGTCCAGTAATTAAAGCCACTTTCTAAAATATTTCATATATACTTTCTTGAATGTTATTATATTTTTATATTATCTGATAGCATGTCTCTTGGTCTATATTGTGACTTTGTTACCGTTCAAAACAAGAAAAATAGAAAAAATTTAAAGCGACTTAAATTGGTTGACCCTTTTGGAGCAAACTTCTCCTACATTTTCGTCAGTTGTGCCGAATGCATGGGTTGCACAGATTTGGATTCTCACTTTAAACAAACCTTACTATATTTATATCAAAATTCATACACACAGTTCAGTTTTTAATTTTCCAGTTAACCGCAAAAAACAAAAGCAACAAAAAATACCTGTCACTTTTTAATGATTGTTTGGACGAGTCCAATAGCCTTATTTGCTGGAAATGCTCACCAAATTCTGCATGTGCAAAGTTTTGCCAAACCGTTTACAGATTTTGATGTAAAAAACTTTAAGCTTCAAAATAACATATAATTTAATTGAACACATTGATGTCATTTGTAATTACGTAAGGTTATAGTTTGTGGCCTTAATTACTGGACACTCATTATTATGATTGTCTAAGTTCGTGATCTAGCAGAGAATTGAGAACACTGATTATTACATAGGCACATATGTGACAATATTGACGACTTCACATGCAGATTCGTTTCTTACTAATATCAAGTTTTTGTATCTAAAATGACTCTGTAAAATATAAAATATAACAATTATTTTATTTAAATACTTCGCAATGTTTCTTTAAAAAGAATTTTATTTGTATTCGGAATAGACGCCGTCAAGTCAAGATATTTATCATCACAGTACCAGATGAACCGAAGACAAAGTAGTACCAAGTAAAAAAATGTAAATATTTTTATAGACCCGTGGTAAGTAAAAATAGATGTATTTATAACTAATAGTGTAGTGAATCAATATATGATACTCATTAACAGTGAAATTTAAATTCAACTGTTAATTTCCAAATAAATAATAACAATTTCATAAGATAAAACATAAAAGTTAATAACTGTTTGTGAAGATAATGGGCTTTTGTGAGAAAATATGTTTGTAGTAGCAACGTTTTAGACAAAATCAAATTAGATTGTGTCATGGACGTCGAAATTTGTAAAGATTTCTGATCTATGCTTTGCGGAGTGCTTGGTAAAAATTGTAGGTTGGCGAAAAACATGATTTTATAAAAGAAAATACAGACAAATCACAACACAATCCGGGTACTAATCAAAGGTCTTTATAAACCTAAAAAAACCGATTACTATAATGGCAAAATCTACAATACAGCTTTCGGACTAACAAGAAAGTGAGCGAAGTGATGAAAGAAGATTTTCATTGTGCATTGAAACACCTGCATATTTTCAGTGTTGGTTTTGGGCAATACTCTATAAAAAATAGTAGCATTTCACCCATTGTTGCAAACATGTGTTGGAAAAAATAAACAGAACTGCCTTGTTCAACCTTGACATTTAATAAAACCGTAAATACTACATATTATCATCTGTTAATCTTATTTTCATAAAGCTGCCCTTTACAGCTCAACCGTACGGAAGAACAGCAATTCATAATAATGTCATGGCAAACCTTTATTCACTTAATATTGCGGTTTTATGATGCTTTATAATGGTTTTGTGGAATACTGTTAAGAAAACTAGCATTGTTTGGCGGCAATGGAAAAAAGTAAGTCAATCCCCAGAAATCAGAAAACGTCCGGAAGTTCATGATGATCATGATACCCCAGGAACAACACAACAACAAAACTATAAACTTTAAAAATTTTAGTAAAATTTATGCATTTCCTTGTTTTCTGGATGTTATATTACTTCATGTCCCGATCTATGCAAACTTACAATATTTTTGTAAAGCCAAGCCAAGTTTCTTCCATGCACAAAAATATAAAATCTATATATCGAGATCGAGCAGTACAAATAAGCGTCCTTTTGAATTTA
>JAQFYG010004334.1:0-11166 GCA_034694325.1 Entomobrya corticalis | reverse complement strand
CCTCTAACTGCCTTATGATATAATCAGTAACATTCAACAAAGGACATTACTACAAAGCATAAATAACGCGTGCAGAGTTTTCAAAAAGGGGAAACCAAAAAAGGTGATGATAAGCACAAAAGTTTTAATGTTATCCAGTTTTTCATCTCTCCTCTCCTTCACTACTCACTGAACATAACATTAGCAATCGCTAATGTAATGTAAACTGAGTTGGAATTCAACTTTTTGTACACCACGTGACGTAATAGAAGTACGTACTTTAAAGTTAACTGGAGCAGTCAACTATGTATTCAGTTTTAAAATAGGGAGAATTTAGGAGAAATAATGGATATTATGAAACAGAAGCCAGACAAAAAAACTTTATCATGCTATGTGCCATCGTAATGATTCTTCTCTTTCTGCGTTCTTTTGAAGTACACAATTTTTAACGGTTCAGATGTCAGATAAGTCTAAAAAAAATTTATCCTGTATTTACGAATGGTTCTTGTGTGTATTCAGTAGTTGTAGGTGGTGTGGTGGCGCAGCATAAAATATTTTTATTACCTCTTATATTCGTTTCCCCTTCTTTTTCCTTAATTCACCTTCCCACTTCAGTGGCATTTTCTCTTTTCATCATCATCACATCATTGCATTTCTTGCTCTTTTTTCTTTCGTTTTTTCCATCGCACCACCTTTCACTAAAAAAATATAACAAGCGAAGGGAGAAAAAGTCATTCTAGACGAAAGATGATGGAATCCATCAAAGCAACGTTTTTCTGCTTCCTTCCTTCTTCTTTCAACCTCATCTCTTCTGTTGGCTTCTTGAAAACGAATATGAAGAAAGAGAGCAAGAGAAAAAATGTGTAAAAGTACATCGTATTGGAATGCTATATGTGCTGCTATATGCGAGAAAGTAAAGAGCAAGGTGGCAATGCGTCACAAGGGAATCGTTTACAGCCTCCGCCCGCTTTTGATGATTTTACAGCTCCACTAATTTAAAGATAATGGAAGAGCAGTGCACTTGGGTTTTCGTTTTATCTTGCTACTAAAATTTCTATATGCTTCTCTATCACATTTATATTTGTTCTCTTGAAAAAAATAGTAGTTAGAGGCAGCCCTTAACATTTCGTTATGCAAGGACGATGATCTTCACAATTTATTAAAGCACGAGTTAGCAGTTGAAGGGAGCATTGACTTTTGTGGCGTTTCCCCCCTGTAGGCACTCTCTTATCACATTACCGACTTGCTTTTGATCTAGTTTTTCTACATATTAATCCATTTATTTCCACGTGTGTAAGGTGAAATCTCAACCCAAGTAAAGTTAAACAGTTAAATGTAAAATGAATAAGCGGATTTCACGGATGCTGTAAATAGTTTGAATTCGAGCTATTTGCAATGGATGAAATGGCTAAGTAAATCGAAACAGTTAAATATCTTCTGTCACATTATAATGTCGTATTTTGTTAGAAAAAAGGTGAAATCACATTCACGCATAGTTTCAAGATCAGAAGAGGTATGGAAATAAAGTCAGTCAAAGTTTTTCAGTACAATGGATGTTGTGACTTGCGACACGACTTGTTTCATTATGTTGTCTGCTCCATTTAACAACTTCATAACGAAATATACACGGTGCACACATAAATGTTCTATAGTAAAGAACACGCATTCTATACACTGTTATAAAACATGTTTTTGCTGTGTTAACCTTCCTTTTGCTTGCTACTACTCATTCTCTCGATGATAATGATGATTCCCATTCTCCCTTGACTTTTGATTCCAACCACACTAACATAATGCATCCAACTAACTTACTTAGAATAGGCATTACATATATAGCATCATCTGAATCCAACTAAAAGTTCCACTTGAGTTGATGTAACAAAACACTGCGTCGTAAGATTTAATGAGAATCCAAATGACTCTCAAGTTGTACCAACCAACCTTTGGTCTTGGTCGTAGTCGTACAGCGAGAAAAACATCTAAACAACTAGTGAAAATTCACAAACTTTAGCTCTCGCCATGTCTGGAATAAAATACGACTACTATTATTTCAGACTACTTTCGCCGTTCGCAACATACTGAGGTAGAAAGGGAGATGAACAATGAACAGATTAGACCAGAAACCAGCCCTTCAGTTATTGAGCGAAGCAGTACTTTTTGCTCTTTCAAATACATTATCGGACGTGTAGAAGGGAAGGACTATGTGTACCGTCGAGTCGCTCGACAGCAAAATAACAAAAACGTTTTTAATATGCTGTTAGCTTATACATGGACAATGACAAGAGTTCAAATTTGCAAGTATGTATAAGTAATAAATATCATTTAAAGGAATGATCTCATTTTTACTTATGTAAATGAGTAGGTATTTTATATAAATATAGTTTTCAAGTTGAAAGCACAAAATTAGCAGCATATAAATAATAGTATGAATGAATGTTGATCTTTACAAAAAGCGCTTGCTAGAAGTACACGCAATTCCAAAAGCATACCTGAGAAAAATATGATAATGTACAGGACAATGCTGAAATACAAAACTCAACTTTGAGCGTTTCTCTAAAAGTTTGTTGTGAAGGAAAATGTGACCAAATTTTGTGAAAATATTGTGCATTAATACCACAATAATATATAAAACCTGCTGGCTACACAATGACTATTCAGTTGAACTAAGATTCATAAAGTTTTCTTCGTGATGTACAATGATGTTAACCGGCATTGTTGGAACTTGGTACCGTTGGACCGGACTGCGCGGTTAGTTACCCCATATTGCAATGATAATGTATCAGAAACAGAGAATAAATTTGAGATGAAACAAGTTGCCCTTTTTTATAAATGTTCTTGGTATTTTATATTTTAGTAGTTTATGGATGGTAAATTACAATACCATGTTTTAGTAGCCTTTATCATTTTAATAATTAAATGAGCATATTCCAAGGAGTAAGAAGAAAGCGAGGAAACATTTTTTAAGTGACGCCTTTTCTCTTTATCATATAGTTTATTTAAATCCCAAGATTTCCCACTAGTGTATTTTTAAGATGAACGTAATGCTACTATAATTCTAAAAGTACTTAAACAAAATGGAGGGCGCTGTATATTTAGAAATAAGGATAATGAAAAGTATAGCCAACTAAGCCAGTAGTTACCATTTGGTCAACATGGTGCAATCCAAAGTACGGTTTTTGAAACACTTGTTTACGCTATTAATTACACAAAATGTTAAGATATCTTCCTAATAACATGGCAGTGAACGCACTAAAAGAATTTATGAATATGAAATGTACATAAGTAACTAAAATAACAACAACCCAAAGACAACTTTTTGATATAATATTCTCTTCCGTTCCGACACTATCCTTTCCACTCGATCTATTTTGTAAGCAGATGACGATGAAGGTTTACTACATAAGTTAGTAAGTGAGAAACTTTCTATAAACAACAACTTTTTATTAATGTCATCTTCATAATATGCATTCACAACAGCTTACTACAAGTAACACATAAAAAGTTACAAAGACGCTAACTAAAGAGAAAACCAACGACATTATCCTCCCTAGTTTGTAGGCTGAAATAAATAATGCTTTAAATTGAAGTGAGTAATGTTGCGGATTGTTCACTAACTTGCTTGTTAGAAGGACCTGTGTTATGTAGGACGGAATGTTCTTTATTGCTAATAAATAATTTTGTGTGAATATTTAGAGTTCATTACGACATCTAACAGTGTAAAGTAATGTTTTTTTATTTATACTTATTAAAAATGGGACAGAATATACTTGTCTACACATGGCTCTTTCTGGAATATAATATGTATAAATGCATCGACAAATATTATATGAGCAATATTATATATTTATATATTTACCGTTGACTTAAGATGTAATTTAGATCTGTTTTTATATTGACATATAATTTATCCTATGCACAATTGCAGTAAAATGTTTCCAAAATGGAGAAATCCATCTCGTTTCGTTCACCAAAGCAGTTTGTTGCATGCAGCTAGCAAAGTATATAAATGAAATCGATATGTAAGTAAATACAAATAAGCAACTCTCAAGAATATCAAGAATCTTAAACACTCCACGTAAGTCTAAGAGTTGAAACATATTAGCAACATAGAGAAAGGAATGTATTGTAAATACAAATTAATTGTTAATGGAAATGTATAGAATGACCATGCCAGTGCCTAATTTGGAAAGATCCGGGTATTAGCTCAGTTTCTGAAGTTACTCTCATTGTTATGTGCATCGTGTGTCTGATAAGCTAGAATTACAACGTTTCAATTACTGTCATGTGAGCATTATATTATATGAGTGTGTGTATACAAATTAATGTAGTGCCAATCCACAGAGCATGACACGTTGAAATGTAA
This sequence comes from Entomobrya corticalis, assembly GCA_034694325.1. Classification (NCBI taxonomy): domain Eukaryota; kingdom Metazoa; phylum Arthropoda; class Collembola; order Entomobryomorpha; family Entomobryidae; genus Entomobrya; species Entomobrya corticalis. The sequence continues at coordinate 6,824 of JAQFYG010004334.1, read as the reverse complement.
AGAAGATTTTGTTATATTATTATTTGAAAAGGAAATCCATTTTACTACATTTATGCATAAGATATAATGCAGTACAAAATTTACTCAATTCCTTATAACTATCATACCTAGAAGTAAAATGTCTAGTATACTTACATAATTAGAGCTATTACAATTACAATAATACGAGCTAATACACATAAAACAACTGCTACTATCACAATGCATTTTATTATCATTCAGTTTTGTATCGGTCACTCTGTACTAAAGATACTAAAGTTGTTACAACAATAAGTGCATTTATCTTCATGTATAAGCCATAAGCAACCAAACCAAAGCCAAAAGAAGTATTTCATCCTCTCTTGTACGTTTTCGACTTTATGGAGAGACCAGAAGTGTTGTTTCAGACGAAGAGAGAGACAGAGAGAGAAGAGAAGACCACGAAGAAAGAGAAGATAGAAGAGGACAAACTTTTCTTCGTCTTTGTTACTCTTTTAAGCTGATAGCGTTTCGTTGTAACGAGCGGATAATTCATTGCACGGTGTTGGGGTAATTTACCAAGATTTATTAAGCGAGACAAAAACACACACACATTTTCTCTCTCACTTTCATTAGATATATCCGTAAAGCAACTCCCTGTTATGTGCATACTATCAAGTTATCCACATTTAAATACGTGCTCGAATGCATGGTATACACATTTGTTTGTATCTACCTATACCCCTTCTTATCCTACATCCCTCTTAAATGTTTGGTACTTTAGGTGACACAGAGGACTATATTCTAGGACAAGAAGAGAAAGAACAATTTTCACCCTTTTTCCATAGCTGTATAACAAAAGCTTATCTATTGTGCATCATAGAGATGCTAGTGGAGATATAAAGTGTCGCCTTTTTGTCCTGTTACTCCTTAACAGCTACTATACGTATACACAAATGCTGTTAATACCTTTTCAGTGCCATTGACTCATAATATGTATGTCCTTGCTTTGAAAACTAACTTAAGTATGCCAGCCATGTTTTATAAGATGTTATGTACACAAATATACATTGAAGGCAGAATAATATGCATATGTGTTCGACTCAATGGGACATAGAGAAAAGAAAACTGTTACTACTTTTGTCTATGTTCTCCACTTTCTTTCTTCTCTTCAATTCACACACACAATTTTGTAAAGAAGACAGTGAATACTCCATGGTTCAAGAGTTGATAGGACAGAAGAGATATTTGCCTTGCTATAGAGAATAAAATAATATTAGACTGTTTAGTATTGCCTGTAGCTCTTTCTCTTAGTTTTCTTTTGATGGTACCCCATTCAGAGGAAAGTACATATAGCTTTGTATTATAGCCTGTGTGCAAGCGTGTCGTCTTCTAGACGAATGAAAGAAGAGAAAGAAGAAAAGTAGCTGTGAAAATTCCTCTTAATTCGGTATTCCAACTTTTACTAAAAAGCTTGATCTTTTGTACACTTAAAATACGTAAGCAAAGTTATGTAAGTAGCAAAGTATAAAAGATAGTCGCAGCTCTAACCAGCACCGAAACGAAAAACAAAGTATATTTTCAGGGGAATGTAATCCTATGTGGAATAAGTGATTGCAGTAAAGTAAATTTGACGGTATTTTGCGACAAAAAAAGTTCTGCTTGTGGTTTTAAATATTTTCCTATTTTGTTATGTTGGTCAAAGAAGACGAAGAGAAAGCAAAGAAGTTTCTTTTTGCTTTAGCACTTTCTTCTTTAGCTTGTTGTTGTCTCTGTAAGTAAAAAGGATTTAGAAAGTAAGAAGCTCACGTATGCAATGAGATTGTGTATATATTTCGCAAAAATGCATATATTTCTTAATGTACAGAAATACGACTTACAACTTACATGATTACTAGAGCTTCTTGGTCCCTTTTCTTTACCAACCGGATAATGAACGAGTATTGAGATATGTGTTGGCTTCAATAATAATCTCTTTCCTGTGTTCTCAAAGGTGACTTCTACAACAACTGAATTACAGTACAAAAAAGTTAAAAGTAGCAGAAAGGGGGAGAAGAGAAGAAGAGGGCGATAACCCATAAATTGCCTGAGTAAATTAGTTGGTTTACGACGATCCGTGCAAAGGACAAACTATTTGGCAAGTATTAAACCTTTTATGTCGTTTTCTGCTCGCTCTCCTTCACATTCTCTTTTGCTGTTCTGCATAAGTGCGCACACACACCACAAAACATAGCATAGCAGACACTCAAGGGACTCGAAAGAATTTTACAAGAGACAGAGACACGCTACTACACATGCCGGCTTGATGTGTTTTGTGATGGTAAAGGTCGGTATCTTGAGCCTTTAGGCCGTTGCAGCTTGTGGTTTCTTTTAATGTGCACTTACCCTCATTGAAAAACGTACGGGACTCTTATAATGAAAGATGCTTGATGAGAGAGAATGAGTAAAAGTTTTTTGGTCTGGAGGATAGAGGCTTGGTTTGGTGAAAGCATAATAGTATGTGGAAGAAACCATATAAGAAACAAGTTGGTGGTGTTGGATGGTGTACCATAAATACTTTAAAAAGTGAGAAAGGTCAAACTCAATCACAGAAGGAGCAAACACTTCTCCATTCATGTGTAGTGCCAAATAGTCGGTGCAGGCAGTAAAGGGAAAAAGTTTATGTTTGAAAAAATCAATTTTAGAAATGTGGAGTATTAAGGTAGGTAACGGCAAGAGGGTAGAACTAATAACAATGAAAGGTGACGACGCAATTGACGCATTCTATTTTAAAGTTTGAAGTACCTGCATTATGCAATGTTTTCGATGTCATGAACTAAAACTTGTGACTTGACATTTTCATTTGACATTTTTCTCTTACTCAAATATTCTAATGAATGACCCAGTTACATATTAACTTGAATTTAGAAAACCAGTTAGTAACATTACGACTTCCATTTGAGTTTTATTTAAAGGCTACAACAAGTTCCACTTTAGCTCTCTTAACCTAAGTGCTTCTTGCGTATAAAACTGCTTATTCTTTCAAACAATTTTCATTTCACTTTACTTTCACTAATGTATGCTGTGTAATTTTCTCCAATTCTTCCTCTATCCAAATCCAAATACTTGTTAACGTCTCGCCTGTCCACTTATAGGACGGCAAATGCCTACGGTTATTTATGTTAATACCACAAGCAGTGTTGCACACAACACAGGAAAATGCACTTTTATTTGGCGTTTCGGTTTGATATAAGGCAGGACCAGTATAGGATATAATTTATTTAGACTCTTTGTTTTCTTAATTTTGCTGAGTAAAACATAGTATTATTCGCATACAAACATATTTTGGTACCTATCGCATATAATTGGTATTCTCTACTACTTCCTTTGATATTTTATTTTTTTGTGTTTTGCTTACTACTTTTCCATTTCCATTTTGTTGCTTTGATGTCATGCTTTTTGTTTAATAAAAGCTTTAGCTTTGTTGAAAGAACATTTCAGAAACAGTTTGAAACCTCTTGCGATGAGATTCTCATTTTAGTCTCAAGGATAAAACGAGTAGGTATATGCTCTTGCGTGGAAAGTTTTGACAACGTCAGTAGAAAGTATACCCGTAAAACTTTCAAGATGACAATTTTCATTCGTGGTCGGGGTGGAAAAAAACTAAAGAGGGCGGAAAATGTGGTCACTGTTTTCAAGGACATTTTCTAACTCAAACAAAAAAAACTGTCTAAGTAAACAAAGAAGAAATGGGAAAACTACACAAGTATTTCAAATTTACGCGAACATCATTAAATATAGGCCCACTAATTTCAATGACAAATATGTCATTACTAGTGTTCAACTTTTGCTCAAAATTAAATTAATTAGATCAATCGTAAAGAATTCATTGCTTCCAAGCCAAAAATGTCGTAGGTTATGGTAGCATCTCGAAAACAAAGTTTGAAATCGAAATGTTGTAGTAGCTTAAGCAGTTGGAAAATGCTTGATAATTATTAAATTGGTAAAAAACTGATTCATGAATGATGATTTATGCGATGCTTTAGTTAACAGCAGTTTCAGTCAAAACATACTACATATTTTGTGTTTAAATAAATATGAACGCCCATTATCACACATTATGCGTAATTTTCCTCCGAGAGTCTTTTGTACTGTCAGGAACTTTGAAAAATATTCCACAGAACGGGGTACATCAGGTTCATTTACTGAGGGTAACTGAATCATGAAAAATTAAAAGGACTCTCAAGATTCTATAGATCATTGCAATCACAAGTCCACAGATGAAGAAAAGTATGTGTTTGTCATTTTACTATACAAAACTGCTGTTTGTTTTACCAGTTATTGATAACGACATACCTTATATGGTATGTAAATAAATAGTTTCACAGCTTCTTTAAGTCTGCTTCTAACCTATAATCTAAATTTTATTGTACTTTTATGAAAAACTGCTCTTGGACAAATAAAACTATTTCAACTCGACTAGATTTATTTATTGATGTGCTGACAAAATTTATAATGGATACTAAAAATGCTTCAATCTTACAATCCGGCCAGATTAATTGTAACAAGTAATAAGTAATGAAATATCAAGTTGTGCAGATATTTAAAGTGCATAAATTAAGATCTAATGAAAGTTTTAGGCATATATTTTTTCGTTTCAGTACAACTTTTAATGTATACAAGTGCCCATATTATGTACCTCGCCAACATATTATAGTATATTGTTCGCAATTGTATAAGATTCTTATAATGTATAATTTACGAGATATAAATACTGAATGAGTTGACAAAAAAGGAAACTGGAAATAACCCATTGCTCCCATTTGTTTGCTGACTAACATTAAATTCAAAATGTTTGTTTTGTTGCCAGTTACCACACTGTTCACTAGGTCAAACCAGAAAACCAAATAGTGTGCCAGCAAAAAACGTCTCCCCCTTACTTTATTTCCTTCGAGAACATACATCTTTATGAAAGGGGTTGACTAATAGAATGTGGAGGAGGATCCTCCAGTCTAATAATCCGGTATTCCAGCAGCTAGAAGAAAACAGAAAACATTTCCTCCTTTTCATGGTGCCTGTGATGCATACACTACCGCACTTTTGTTTTTGTACTAAACCCCTTAGGCATCAATATTAAATATAAAAAGTACTTCACATTATAGCATTTTATAATTGAAAACACATACACTATTCATACATTTCCTTATTTTTTATTTTGGAACTATGAATTGTGGAAAGGAGTCGTATACAATGTTTCACCCTTTCCTTTCTTTTGGAATAGGGACTACTTGGACTTTGGACTGTTTCGACTACTACTTCGTTTCGCAGTATGATTCCAAATTCCAAAGAAGCTTGTACAAAATACATCTTCGCCAACATACTACAGCAGCAATTCAATAACAACTATATTTTTATACGTTGATGTTGGTTTGTAATTGCGTAGCGAGTTTATAGACATGCAGGCCAACTTTTTTTTGTAAAAAATGCTCGTTTGTTTATCAGTGTTTACTGCTTATATGGAAGTCTATATAGGATCCTTTTATGCATAAAAAGGAAGTGAGAATCGGTAAGTTTTCTCTCTTCATGTTTTGTACATATTACAAGCAACCAACTAAAACTACATGGCTTTAGTTGCTCCCGGTCATGATTTATATATCGGATGGTTGAACAGTTGCAAGATTTATGACTATGATATGCTCAACACTGTCTCCTTTTTCTTCCTCTTCTCTTCATTCTCTGTGTTTACTCGTCTCAACCAAAGAATAGCGTAAGATTCCGTTGTGAACCTTTCTGCGTTTATATCGTTTTTCAGTTCTTCAAATCAGGCGAAGAAGAAGAATAATAAGAAAAACGAAAGTTTTATTCTGGGTCGGTCCAATATCTTTATTTTTATATGATAACCTGGACTATATGTTTCTGGTGATGTCTCTTTCAGCATTTTTGCACCCTTTTCCTTCCAGCAGAAATGCTTATAGAAGTACTTTTGAGTAGATATTTGTATTTTAAAAGTCTACATTCTCTACACTATCAACTATATGAGCAAGTGAACGATTTATGTACATCAACTTATTATACTCAAATATGTAAGCAGATTTTTTCTTTTGCAAAGTAGCTTACTATCAGCCTTTTCCTCATCGTGTCATGACACGAGTGTTTTGTTAAAGCCGCGAACTCTTTTAAATTCTATTGTTTGCTAGTTTGTTTTGCCCTTTTTCGGTACAAAGCTTCTTTGGAGGGACAAAAAATAAAAGATTGTCACATTAGAGTATCCTTTTCTAAAAATACGTTTTTTCACTCAAACATGGACTTTTGCTGCACCACCATCGCTTGAAATACTAAGATATACAAGATCATTTGTAAAATGGTTTAGCTCGACTTTTTTGGACAAAAAAATTCTATATTTATCGGAAAAATTAAGTCGATGTGAGTACTAATGCTCATGTTTGTTGAATAATTAGCCACGTAAATTATTTTTCAGAATGTAATGATTCCAAACCTCATCTATTTTGATTTTTTTATTCATACATTGCTGGAGCGGTTGCAATTGAAATTGATAGTCATAGCTTACAAATCGCCACAGCTTTGGTAACTGAAAGAGTTATTTTGTGAATTGGAAGACTTCAGCAATGATTGTAGACGTCTGGTGCAAAAACAAACAAGCTAATCTACTCTGTTACTAAAAACTATGCTTCGTCAACTCGTGCTCATAGCTCCATGATAATACAGTGCAGGACCTAATATATTTAATTTGCTTACAATGTAAAAAAGTTGCAACACTAGCTACGATAGCTGATGGCAGTGTCCATGATATATGATATCATATATTACATTGTTCATGCCTTGCTGTTGCTTCAGGCATTTTTCATGCGTATCGTACGTATAAGCAA
>JAQFYG010004333.1:0-11168 GCA_034694325.1 Entomobrya corticalis | reverse complement strand
CAACCGGACCTTAAAGTATACATTTTAGACGTTGCTTTTGATGCTTTTTAATCCTACATAAACAAAAATTGAAAATTTGAACCAAGAATTTTTTCATTACATATAGCATTTGGTAATGCACATACAAGAAACTCAGTAGGTGCTGAAAAATGAAATATTGCTTTAACTTTAGGCTTCAGTGTAATGATAATGGGGAAAAATAGAATCATGTAAATATAATTTGACATTTTGATTTGAAAAATAAAATAAATAAAATGTTAAGCTTCAGCGACATTTAAGACATAAGCAGCTGTAAAACGACATGCACTGCTCACATGATATGATTGGCACATAGTCGAAAGGCTAAGAAGAAGAAAGAGTCAAATAAAACAAGATGTTATTATGCTGTTGGAGCATTAAGTGATTTTAAACAAACAAATACAGTAGCAAAAGATATCTGATCCATGATTTAATGAATTGTTAATAACGGTTTGTGCTTGAAAGTAATGTGATTTTTAAACCAGCATAGCTCTATAAATTTTTAGCCCAATAATGCTGCAAAAGTGTAATACATTATGCACGGCTACACACATCTATGCCATATTTTTTATTCAGATTGACATTTAATCGTCGAAATGATAGCTGTATAAAACTTTTAGACAACAATAGGTTGTGAAAATGACATAATAGCTTGATGTCATTGATTTTAATGCAGAAAATAATTAATTATTCATTTAACGTATTAAAATGGAGATATGATGGGGTTGATGTTTCAAAGACTTGATGAGTGTATAGTATCAAAAACCGATTTTAGAACAGGTGTGAGGTTACGTAGTATTCTATCTTTATCTACAACAGGGCAGTTTTATTCACGAACTGCGATCAATAGAGAACAAATTTAATCTGATTCAATTGTTTAAAAAGTTTACCAATTACATAGTAATACATTTGTAAAGTTACGGAATAAATACAATGTTCAGCATACATCCCAATTCCCAAAAAATATTTAAACTAATAAAAGTTTAATATGTATTTATTATTATTTAAAATTAAAATAAAGTTAGAAAAGAAACCAAATAGAATATCAACATTGAAATTATTTACCTTTGCATATTATGTAATTTATATAGTCAATGATTTATGTTATCGTCCATTTACGCATAATTAATTTTTTATATGGATTTTCGTTGTGGCACAAAAATTATTGATTTCTTGAAAGAGCTGAGATATTTTTAATTACCAATCATATAGAACTGTCGATGGAATAAACAATAAGGAGAAAATATTCAATTTTTTATATCAAGGATAATATTATTTGCTCTCTGATATTATATTGTATCATTTCCAGTCTTATTTTTCTCTGCATCTGGGTTTGTAGCAAATCTATCTTATATGGAAACCTCATGACGTCCAACTAAATACATGACATCGCCGAACCATAACATACAGTTGGCCTATAAACTTTATTCTTTTTGTATTGAATCATTATATTCAGATCACCTTTTTAGAGTCAAATTTACTTTAAATTATTTTCTTTTCTCCCATATTTATCATCAGATATGTTGGTGTTTTCTTAATTTGTTATTAGAAATTTTGTCTTTTTGATGGTTTTAAGACAAAAGGAAACTCACAGTTGGCCATTGATGAAACTACCGATCCGCATATGGTATTTATTTATTACGTTAAACTCTTACTGTTTTTCTCCAGTATAAAAATCATTAACAAAAACACAATGATTGTACTGCATATGGATGTACCGGAAATCTCTTTTGGTTCCTCAAATGTTTGTTTATTTTAATCTTGCCCATTTATATAAAATTTGATTACTAGATAGTAACTAAAAACATGTGTGGCAATGTAAATAAATACGGTTATTATGATCCAGCCCATTCAATTTGTTATATTTATCGTCAACTTCAACAGATAAGAATAATGAAGCAGTCAATTTTTTAATTCAATGCATATCGAAAAAAACTCATTTTAAATGCATACAAACATAAATCACAATACTTACCAGCAACCAATGACAATGTTGCAATCAGACTAAACTGACTTTCCTTATTTAAGATATTACAAAAGTGTTAAATCTCTGACAGTTATAAATACACTCAAAAACACGTCTAAAGGTTTAATTTCAGTAAATTTGTAATTGGTCCGATGCATCAGGATGAAAAGAATTTTCAAAGAACAAGAAAAAAAAATAAATGTAAATTTTTTACGCCGTTCAATGATTTACGGTTTGAATTCCTGGTAAGTAAGGATGCTAGATTGTCCGATGAAGAATAGTAAAAAATGTGGAAGTAGCATAAATGGTCAAAGTTACAGTAACAGAGACAAAACACTCATAATTGTGCATTACAAAGCTATTGTCAAGCAAAAATTACTAAAACAAAAAACTACGAAAACGAATAATTGATCTATCAATCTAAATCTATTTATGTTTCTACATCATTAAAACCCCATTGATATTTAATACCAAATATGATCTTCTGTTAAAGTCAGATATTGTCTCCTCTTAACTCGTCCGGCATCATTTCTGGGAACATAGTTTTATATTTTTAAAAATCTATACAGAACACGTGGATATTACTGCATTTTTCTTGTAAAAACCTCACTCTTTATTTTTTTCAAATTAAACTTTAAAAGTTTTGTTCTTATATTTATGATTTATCTAAATCTCTGATAAACATAACATTTAAAAACTTGGGTTATTTGATTATTCCGATAATTTTGTTGTAACAAAACAAAGGGGTTGTAAGCAAAATGTTTTACGTTAAGTGCTTAGTTGTCAGTGTGTGCAGCAGTGCAGCAGTGGTGACAATAGTCACAATAAAATAATTTATTGATCCACAATACAATAATAGTTATATTGGTCAAATAAACTATTATGTCGATTTCGTTTTAAAGGTGTTTAAAGTTCAAGCGTTAACAAAAGATGTCAGATATTTGAATTAGATATTGACGGAGGGAGCATATTAAAATATTAACGATGTAACTTTATTCAGTTAATATATAGTTTGTTGTTGTTGGACACCGGTACATGCATCCATGTCAAAAACTCATTCCCTCGTAGTAATAAATAAGAGGTTGGCATGTGGCTGAATGTTAAAGACAAAAAAACAAAAGAAATATAGATTTAACAATTTCAGCTGAAATTTTTTGCAAGTTGCCATATTGCAAACATAAAAAACGACCATACAAACATGAAGCTACTGCGCATTTTCCATTTTATGTAGACCACTTTTACACCCGTATATATTTACCACCAGCACCACGAGAGTTTCTCATTGAGTAACTGTTTGTACCTGCGGTGGTGAGAATTTTATTAGTTTCAGCAAGGTTTGATACAAAATACAAAATGAGTAGTAGTGAATAATAGTGCTACATTAATTTTAATGATGTCTTGGTGAACCTTAAACGTTACTAAATCTAAAGTTATTGTTTAAGGTAAAACAAAAATAAGCAGCAAAAGGCTGATAGTGGAAAACAAGGAGTACAAGCAGAAAAGCATGCAAAACAAGAAATTAAATTAATTTTGTTTACGGGTTTCTTGATTTTTAAGTTTTGTTAAAAACAAATCTTGTTTCAGCATTGCACATTACTTCTCTGTTCTTAATTTGGCAATTAGACTCAGACTAAGGAAGCAGATATAGGTTTGAGCAAAGTAGTTAAAACTAACAACAGTATTGCAGGATTGCTTGTTCAAAATATATAACTGACGTGGACAGCAGTTTATTTTTGTTAAGAATGTAAAAGTTAACAATAATAACTGCACAACGCATTCAAGGGATGCATAAAACTAAAATAGTCAATTTATTTTTATCGCGCGTGCGCATACATGATTGTAATTTATTTTTTATTTTAAAAACATTTGTTAACCATTTTGTTGTCTAATAAAATAAATCTTTTGTATAAAACAAAATATAAGTTCAATTCCACACAAAACATTTGTTCCATAGTCTCTTCAAAGCATTTAAACTACATAACTTTTATGACAAGGAATAGACAAGGCCATAGGGGCTATGACTTCTACTATACGAGAATATACATTTCCTCTTGTCATAATATAATGTCATACTGGCTATATCATGTTCATATTACTTGCTCAGACAAATGACATTAATATTTGATGGCGTATTCCTATTTTGATTATAAGCAATTAATGAAAGAAGCATGTTATACATTAATGCAAATCCTTTCCTTTAATGAATATAAAATATTTCTACCATTAGACCATTCTTGAATTAATAGGGGATGTGACAGGAAACGATAAAGATTTTCCTAGTAAATGTGCGTCTGTTGACTTATGATAACTAAATTTTGGGAATTCGGAAAGTGAGATCGATTTGCAGCGACAACTTTCTTCTCTAAATGTTCATATGACATGACCAAATTTACTACCTTACATCGGCATTCATTAAATGTCTTTTCATTTCTAGTCAAGATTCCTGTCACCTTAAACTCCACAAGTCGCTCCACTATAACATACGCTAGTTCCAGTCAAATTGTTACAACAATATTTTTTTGATAAACTTTTCGTGTTGATGTTTTGTTTAAAATGAGTAGTTGGAAAGATATTGACGCCGGGTTTCAAGTGATTCACCGATTGATCAGAAACATCGAATCTCCAGCGCGTGTCAAGTCCAGAAGTACTACTATAAAGCACCTGACCCCAGAAACGCGCGATGCGTTGTCCAAAATTCTACGAAAATGTTATAACTCGAGACGTTACTTAACTCATAAGTTAGCAGCGGAGCCATGTAGAGACAACAGAGGTTATCCTGAGGGTCAGTGGTTTGTCAATACAGTTGGACAAGTGTCAGCCCCTGATAGACAAACACCTGTCAACATTGGGATTCGAGCTACGTTTGAGGAAGCCAAACACGTTAGCCCCAGTTCTGCTTCTGATGGAGTTGAGCAAATGGAAACTGGGATCAACATCTCGGAAATTGAAAAAAGTCTGGCTGAAATAATGGGTGGGGAGAGCATGGATGTCCATGAGAGCGCAGGGGCTTGTACCAGCACCCAGATAGAGAATAGTGTCAACAACATCAGTGTGTTGCCTCCATTAAATTCTGAAATTGCTCGTGTTGGACCTGGATCTTACAGTCCAGTCAGCCCATTGGAGAACAATGGATTACCCAATGGTTTTTTCAACGGTGGATTTTGTAGTGGTAGTGGAGGAGGGGGTGGAGCACCACGACACAATGACGCGTTTCTGGATTCTTTGCTTGAAAGATTTTAAACTGATTCACAGGGATCTTTTGATTACAAGATCTACTGAAATCCCTTCTGCAGCAGCGTAATTAGTCTTTCAGCTTGTTTTGTTTGTACTTTTTATGAGTTTTCCGAAATTATAAATGAATTTTATAAACAATCCAAATGTAACATTCAGTGCGTAAAAATAAAAAGACTATTACACATGACAATATATATTACATGATTCCTAGCATAATATTTATATTTACTCAGCTTGTCTTAGTTTATGTGATTTTAATTTCATTTTATATTTTGTCGTAATATTATCCTAGAATTTCATTTAGAATGGCATATGCAAACAAAATAACATGGGTACATGGGAAGTAGCAAAGCTATAAACTGAAAAATATTATTTTCTAATTAGTTTAGAATCAACCTTTTATACATATAGAATGGAACCTTGTAGCTGTTGAACGATGTAATTGAGTGAGTAAAAATCTTGTATTTAGTTATTCAATTTATCCTCCCTTTCAATTCAAGAAAATTTGCGAATCATTGCTAGATGTGGTACGATTGATTTTTGGCTGTAAGGAAGGTTAATTGGCAAGCACGAAATGCCAAAATAAATATTTACATGCAAGTTGCATCAAAACTCACACGAAACGAAAATTAATAATTGCATTGCAAAATACGAAACAAATAATCATCACAAATCTTGCATAAGTAGTCTACTAATAAGGCGTACTAATATGTTATTGTTTTTTTCTATATCAATTAAGCATTTATTATTTTATTTGCTGATTAAAACAGTAGTAGTGCATTAAACAATAAGCATGCAAAAAAAGGTATACAACCTCACAATGACAAAACAATTATTCTAAATGAAAAAGCGTAGGTAGGTTTCTAACCATTTAACATTTGATGCTCTGTTTTATATTATATTATCTGTGAAAATTACGTTTCCATAAATGTTCGTACCCAGATATTGTTCGTTGAGGTCAGAATTAGAATAGAATATTACCAGTTTTGTTGGGCTTTTGAGGTAGGTGTATGATAATTACTTGACGTTGTTGGCAAAAATACGTACAATCAAGAAGCAACAAGCAGGACAGATGAAGTAATAATACATGCCATCTAAAACGCTAAATTCATCTCATAGACAGGAAATGTGGAGACAGCAGAGTAGAGAATTTTATGCATGTGTAATAAACAATATGGAGATTACCGGAAACAGTAAGCTGCAATTCGACTCACAAAAACACCGCACGTAACATGAAATGCGTTAATGCTGCAAACATGTCTCCGTTATCATATCTAAATTTCGTCAAGAGAAAAATCACTGGCGATGCACATACGAGCCCAACTGGGCATAAGATTTTAAATAAACCAGAGTGTAGTGAGCTCCATAAATACCATTTCAACTGTCTTGCCTCTTGAAGACAACGATTTTGTTTGAAATTATAACTTGTCGAATATAACAACTTGTCGATTATAACGAATATTTGACCAGATTGCCAAATTTAATTTTTTGTTGGGCATTTTGTTGGCGCCAAACTTTCCAACATTTACTGTTCCCCAAAATGTGTTACAAACATGCAGACCAATACACTTGTTCATTAGTGAGATGATCCAATTGTGCCACAACGCAAACAATAAAAAAGCCAACCCAAAATAGACAGACTAGAGAAACGGCTTCAAATATGCCCAACTCGTCTTTGCCAAGTTCACCATCATATAGTGATCAGGCTGTTGACATTTTTGATTACGCACTATTTGATCCAAGTGATCCTAATACCAATATTTTCGTGAGCAGCCAGCCGCATTCGACAATATCGTCTACATTGTATGATGGTCGTAGCTTCGATGTGCCTTGTTTAAGTATTCAAGATAAAAAAACGAGACACCTGAGACCCCTTCCTTACCATTTTAATCATCACAAAAAGTCCTCAACAAGTGGTCCAGTTTGCAGCCCTGTATCCAGCGCAGCATCAAATAGAGAAAATGCGGGGCTCTCCGAACGATGACAGGAAGAAAAAACTATGCCACTTGGATCATACAAGGAAAAGCGGAGGAGTTGTCCCCCGAGATCCCCTTATTCAACCTATCCACGCAATCATCGTTCGTCGCAATCCAAGGGTGAAAAAATGTATTGCAAACGATGTAATACTTACACACATTTCTTTGAAAAGTGCTGGTTTCGGGATTTAACCATTTCTCCAAAATGTAATTTCTGTGGACGACGGGGTCATGAAGAACAAAAATGCACATATGGTCGACGACCGGACAGCCGCCGTCATCATAAGAGTTATCGCTGAGGCTACAGAATTTGCGCTCATTTGTCATTAAGTGATTGCAAGATTCTTTCCTTTTTTACTTTTTTAAGTGTTATATCATGCTTGCTGCATTATTTCTAGTGCTGAGTTTAAAGTTAAACGTTCTACCTTAAATATATAGAGTTATACCTTCTACCTTTTATTAATGCGCAATAATATTTCATGGTACATGAATATTTATAATTACTTTTAATAAATAACTACATATTTTTTTCTGACCTCAAATGTCAATCAATTCTTATGAAAAATATTAATTGTTAAATAAAATAAAAAATATTATTTTTTTGATGATAAAAAATATGCATCTTGATTACTTTGTGTGCAATTTGTCCTTCGGCTTTAGCTGCCGGTCCCTTCTACCTTATTCTAAGTTTTAATTTGTGTTTACTCTTTCACAATCTGTGCAATTGTGGTAGTGTCAAATAATGTGCATAGTTAGTAGTTACGCATTTTAGAGCACAGATATAAAATGAAATATGAGAGTAAATGGAAAGTATAGGCATATTTCTAGAAATATATAGTAGTAAAAAAAAATTCAGACATATCAGTAGAAATAAATACTTTCTGGCTGCTTAGGTGTTTAGAGAATTATGCGTCTACGAAGTTCTGATGACTTAATTGCATGACATTTAACTGTGTTTAAAGTAACAACGATAAAATACCTAAATTCCGCTTGAGCAATAGACTTCAGTCTGCTTAACGTTGATCAGCTTTCCTTTACTGGTCAATATTTACTTCTCCTTTCAAATATACCTGATATGCATACATTTAATTAGTGAGTTTCAAGTGAATTCCGTTTAACTATTGTGAAACACATGAGTTGTCCAACCATGAGTGGATGAAACCAATAACAAGTTTCAAAATCGAATTAATAAAACAAAGCAGATTTTAAGTTTGAAGGAGTTTTGGCATGATTGTTAAAAATAAAATAAGTTAATTTGTACTAATGAGTTATATACATCGCATGCAGGTTTTTAGTTTTGATGCTTTTATCTAGCTAGGTACTAATCGTTTGGACATCAAAATTCAAAATCTCGTTTTGTTAACTTGTTATTCACTTTTATTACACAGTTAATCCAACAGTTCTAGAATGCTCAATAAAAAACAACTAAACAGGAAAATAGAATCAAACAACAAATTAATATGTTATATTTTGAACAACAACCCTTTTTTGCAGTTTAGCCTCAAATAATACTTATAGTAGTTGCATATTTAATTACATTAAAAAATACTATTTATTTGACTGCAATCATGCCATTACACAATTAATTACTAATTTATGTACCTAAAAAAGTGAGTGTCATAGCAATAGCTTATAAGTATATACCTGTAGGTACTAAGTTAGCTTGTCAATTTAAATTGCATAAAAGCCTCTTCCATGCTTGTGATAATATCCGTCGTAAGTACTCATCTCCAGGCTTTGTAATATTTGGCGATTTGAATAAATGGAAATATGTAAATAGTTTCAGTAGTTCAGCAAATGTGACACAAGCTATAAACTTTCCTACTTTTGTTGATGCAAATCAAAACACTAATAGCAAGCTGTATCTAATGTTTAGCAATATAACCAAATGGTATAATAAGCCAGAAAAATTATCACCTCTAAAAGCTGCGGTAACGTACCATATATGTATTGAATCGAAGCCTGTAAGAAGCTATTTTGTAGAAAATTAGTCTTAGCTGAAATTTCATTATCGTGACTATACCAAAGATAACCTAGCAGATTTTGCATTCATTGTAGAAAATACAGACTGGAAGCCTTTTTATGGTTCATCAACAATAGAATTTAAATGTGAGTACATGCATCTCATTTTAACGAACGCATTTGAAGTCTGCTTCCCCACAAAAGAAAAAATAGTTTATACCAATAATCATAAGTGGGTTACGCCACACTTAATAGCTTTGTTTAGAAGGTATAAAACAGAAAGAAAAAAGGCTAAAATAAAAATAATAAAAGCTGAACTTAAGTATAAGATAAAGCTAGCAAAGAATGTTTACAACGAGAAGCTACAACAAAAAAAAAGAAAAAAGCCAGAAGTCGATTCACTCAATAGTTCAGCGAATTTGTAATATACAGAAAAATGTGTCTCCGGTCGAGCAAATTGCATTAGCTGATAAAATTAGTATTAAAGACGCTCTGAATAAAATTAACGATCACTTTACGGCAATAAATAACCGTTATCCACCGGTTGTTGATCTAGATACCGAGAAAGATGATACTAATGACTATTTATATGTGAACGAGTTTAACGTACTCAAAAAGTTTGAAAAATTAAAAGTTAACAAGTCAAATGTGCCTAGGGCTGTGCCGGCTCGGTTTTTAAAGTTCGCGGCAATACATATTGTGCCAATGTACACGCATATAATTAACTTCAGTTATAAAGAAAAATATGTGCCGAGTGAGTGGAAAAAAGGTTACATTACGCCAGTACCGAAAGATATTAACAACGTATTAAGTGTAGAAAGCCTGAGACCTATAACACAAACCAACATATATAGTAAATTATGGAAGAATTTATGATTAACCGAATTTACGAACAAATTATTACTAAACTAAACGCAAATCAGTATGGCGCTATTAGAATTTCTTCAACAGCACACTATCTTGTTTTGTTGTATGACTTTGTAATCAAGGCACTTGAAAAACAAAACACTTATGTTGTATTGGTTGGATTTGTATAAGGCGTTCGATCTGGTTGATCATAATGTACACTTGAAAAACTTGAACTCAATAATAATGACATTTTATGGATTACTGACTTTCTGCGTGACAGACAACAGTGCACGAAATATAAAGACCCTTTATCCTCGTTTCTGAATACAAGCAACGGAACCCCTCAGGGGACAAAGTCCGCAATTTTATTATTTATAATTCAAATAAATGTATTGTGAACTGTATATGAGGAATCATGTGCAGACTATGATAACATTATGAATGCATTTGTTGACGATATGTGTATTGCTGAAGTGGTTGAGTATGATAATCCTCCTAAAATAAATCAATATGTGAATAAAATCAACGATTGTATGATTGAAAATAAAATGTGTATAAATCCAGCCAAAAGCAACGTTATCATAATTGACAAGTCTTCAGATCAAAAATTTAGTTCATACAATATAACAATCAATGGTACCACTATACCAAGTGTAAGTGTTTATCAACACCCATAATAGTTTACAAGTGTAAATTGGAGTGACCATACCAGTGCAATATTCAAAAAAGCTTGTGGACAATTGTATATTTTACGTAAGCTTAAGAGCCACGGTTTTAAAAGAAAACAGTTGGTAAACATGTACACATCTCACACAGCATATTAAAATATTGTAGTGTTTTGTGGTCTTCGTACCTAACTGTAGAAAAGTGTAAAAAACTTGTTAGTGTTGAGAAAAGAGCATTAACAATAATAACAGGTAAATATATTAGAAGCTCAAATTGTATAGATACGTGTAAAAGCTTAGATATAAAAAACCTGAAGGAAAGGTGGGACATTTTACTGGTACGCTTTGGTCTTAAAATAATGAAGAATATTAGATATTCCCAATGGCTAGAGCCTTACAGAATAAAAAGAAAAGAAGGGTATAGTAGCAGATACAATAAGAATAGATTTAATTTTAGAGCTGCAAAATGTTTTCGAGGTAGATACTACGACTCAACCA
>JAQFYG010004332.1:0-11170 GCA_034694325.1 Entomobrya corticalis | reverse complement strand
GTAGTTGGACAACTTCTGAGATCATTCAGCGCAAAGGATTGCTTCAAAACCCCGTGTCCTTTTATTATATAGATGTACAAAATGATAAGATAATTTCAATACGTATGTTGCAATAATTGTGATATCACTTCATATTTTTCCTGCAACATGCCGCATGGATTGTACCTATTCCAACATTAATTCGCCTCCCGTTAATCGTGGCCTACCTATATTTTGAAGACTATGATATTTAAGTAAAACATTATTTGCACACATAAAAATCCTAAAAATATACTCCAACATATCTTTTATTATGGAAACCTCAAAACATATAGTATGAAGTTTGAATGCATTAAAAAATACGAAACTTTATGAGACCAACCATGCGAAATAAAATGCGTTTTAGTTTGCACAAGCCCAAGGTTAGTTGTGGCATTGTATAATATTCAATTATAAATTATGAAACTCTAATTATAAAAGTTGTAAATTAAACATTCAAAAAAATACCTCATCATATGTCACCACAATCAAGAAAATTCAATCCGTTGGAATAAATTGTTCCTAACTTTGTCTAATATCAAATATTGAAGCAAAACTAATAGACGTTCATAGCGTACATGATTTTGTACTCTATAAAATGTAATGAAAAACATTCCATTAGGTTCTACATAAGAAGTTGATATGGTTGGGATTTTACTTTCTTTACTAACCTAACGTTTGAGAATTAAAGAACACAGGAAAGACATTTATAAATTCCTCCCGGTAGCAATTTAATTAGCTATATGCAGCATTTGACCCAACTTCCAGAGATACGTATTATTCTCTTACATACTGTAGGAAATCCATTTGATGCTTAAGATTCCGAAGATTATTCGGGATTATCAACTCAAATACTTTGGGACCATTTTCATTGAGCAATGAGTGCTATAAAAACTTATTCTTTTACAAAAACTATTACAAAAGTATTTCACTCCTTCATCCTTGTTTGACATGCACATACATGCCGCGAATAAAAGTGCCAAACTTTCTTTTCAACCGCCTTTCTCCAGTGTCTATAATTGTTACCAGTAGCAGATGTATCCACATCTTATGGCAGCATGCAGTTAATGGCATTATTGGACAGAAATACGCATTACATTATCACATATTATGCAATTGCATACCATTCAAGTACCTTTGACGTATCAGACCGTAATGCAAAAGCTTGTTTTCCCTTCCCCGAAAAATATATTTCCTTCAGTTAAACTAACCTTGGCATTGCCGGGTGATAAAGGTGCTGCTGCTCCTTTATCTTTATCCTTTTCTTTGTTATGCTTTGTTTTTAGCTTAAATGAACGCCTCTTCTTTGGTTTTTCCTGGCTTTGGCCATCATCGATATTATCATTATTAGGAACATTGTTTTTGCTACTATTTTCTACATTTTGTTTATCAAATTCACGAGCAAGTGTCGGAGATAAAGTTGGAGATGGGGTTGAGGCGGCACTTTTGTGTCGTCTCCTCGGCTCTTCCTGCAGTAGATGAATGTCGTTTTTGTTACTATTTTGTGTGAAATCTGTCTTAACGTATAAAAAGGATTTTCTCTTTTCTTTAGACTCTTCATCCGACCGTCCCTTAAGGAATTCCTGTTCCGTAAAACTGGGCAGATCAAGTGTGCTTTTTGATGCTCGGACCGGTTTACTATCCAACAAAGAGTTTCTGTTGTTATTATAGATGTTACTAATTACTATATCTCTCCCTTTTTTCGTTGGAGAGTCCGACGTAAATACTGGACCAATTTCAGTCATCATGGATAAGCTGCTGTCAATTTTCCCTGTTTTATAGCTTTTCAAGGGATGAAAGCTTAAAGAATTTTCAGGAAACAAATGCTTACTACTACTTCCACTACCACCACCGCCACTACTGTCGTTTAGATTTGAAGTTGATGCAGACGGCGATCCTGAAGCCGAAGCCGAAGTAGCCCGTTCGGGAATTAATTGCATATGACCTTCCCCTTCAGTGTTGACCATTGCACTGATAAAGCCAGCATGAGAAATGCTGCGTTGCGTTCGTAGATTTTTATTTTCAATCAGTGAAGCAGCCATTGTGTTTAAATGATGATGACTATGGTGCTATGCTATTAGTAACACACAATTGCGGTATCTGTCGATGAAAATACTTTTTTGCGGTTTTGTCAGGACAAGTCAGAAATTGTGGTTTAGAGTGGTGTACGAACAAGTTGTGCGTTTTAAAAGAAAGAGTTGGGGCACTGCACTGTTTCAATGAGCACTTATTTTTGACAAAAGGCCAAATTAAAATATATGTCAGATCGCGCTTTATAGCATTTATTGCTGTTTACTATCATGTTCACTTCGTGTAATGCTGCAGTTCTTGTCTATCAAGGAGACATGCACATTTTCCCGACATTTTTTTGTAAATGATTGCAGTTTTTATTTAGACGCTACTGTCACATGTAGTTTACAACATTTAGAGACATGTCTGTAAAATAGAGCGTCAACGATTTTTTAAGTTACAGAGAGATCGCATTTGCAAAAGAAAAAACAGTTCGTATGAACTGTGTCACACTGGTAAAAAGATGTCCCGTAGAATTTTCTTGTCGCAGAATCCTGCTGCTTATCAGACAACGCATTATCAGTACACTAGTTTGGTTTTTGCAATGCTTGCTTCACTAGTTATCTTATTGATAGAATCGGAAAATAAAAATATGCTATTTAGCTGGTGATATGTCTTTTGGGCTACGATTTAAGCTTTTGGTACGCTTGTGCTTATGAATTGTGTTCACTACTTTTATAAAAATTGTAATTCTCAAAATATTTTTGATTGCGTCAGAGTGTTCGTTGCTGACTAATTTCATGAAATTAAGAAGACAAAAGGCTGCATAATTTTGTCTTTGTTGTTCAGAAACGACCAGCAAGCAAGCAAAGAAAACAAGAACTTTCTCAAGTGGAGCTACACACCGATCGTGTGAGCAGACAGACGTGGACGTGAGCACAAAAACTTAAAGGAAGCGAGAAAATGAGAACACTTCCAAACCGTATGGAATCCAAACGACAACTAAAGAGAAGTGGGCCGAAAAAAGGAATCTTATGGGGTCTTATATCAACTAAAACTATGACATGAATCTCCCTTTTATCTGTAAAAATGAGACTGCTCACTGATATGATATTCCACGAGTTTCCCAATGAAACGCTTCACTCTCTCCCACACTCCGCCGACTTCACTATAACTTGACTCAAATTTCACGTGGTTTAAGATACGCTTAGGTATGTATTTTATTTTGATATTATGTAGCATATGTTCAAGTTTATTTTTTGATTATGATAATACATTAACAGCTAAGCTTTTGTCGTGCCTTTTCATTAATACATTGCATTAAGTAAGAGCCCACGACTCTCAAAAGCACTCAAAAGTTCATGAAGAGCTGATCGAGGATTTACGTATGAGCACAATTTTATCTGGAGAACAAATTGTGGACAAAATGATTGTCATGCTATATACATAATTACACATGCATTTAATATCACAAGGTTTATTTTGCTAGTGC
Source organism: Entomobrya corticalis (assembly GCA_034694325.1). Lineage (NCBI taxonomy): Eukaryota > Metazoa > Arthropoda > Collembola > Entomobryomorpha > Entomobryidae > Entomobrya > Entomobrya corticalis. The sequence goes on along the minus strand of JAQFYG010004332.1, from coordinate 7,650 downwards.
TGTGTGACATCACGCACTTATCTTTCTGACTTGCCGGAAAACCTGATATGAAAAGCCGCGACCACAATATTAACAGGCGTACATAAATTGCGTCTATTTATTGTTTGCACTTCTCTAATAATTTGTCTTTGATCAGTCATTAAAATTTATAATCTTAGACAAAAAACCATGTCGCTATATTATATTTTTTACGAAATATGTCCCTATAAAGGATATTTTAATTTTTGTGGCTGTCTGAACTTTATAAAAGACATGCAGTGGTAGAAATATAATTACTCAGCAAAAACAAGATAATATATACAATACACTCTTACATGATAAGCAAATGATGCTTACTGCTTACACTTTGGTAAATGAATATAAAAAACTTTCCATTAATCTCTCTCTATTTCTCTTATCATTTATTTATAGCTAATAAGGCCAGCCCCATAAACCCAGTCAATAATTTAAAAATAATAGCTTATACATACGTAGAACAAACATTTTCATATGACTATATGCCTATTCCCAAAGAAAAATTCATAATGATCCATAATATGAATAATTGAACCATATAGGTCCTGACTGACAATGATGATGGAAAGTGAAGATTAGAAAAAAACTGTGTGTTGTTTGTCTAGTATGAATATACAGATTCATTATACAAACAGTAAGCCATCCAGTTTCAATAAAGATTTAATTATACTAGCTTGTCTAAAGGTTTCTTGAGAATTAAATACCAAATGAGCGCTTTCATGCTTGTACGTAGGTTGTAAATAATACGATCTAAATGAACTAAAACCTTCCTACACAGACTTAAATTCATTATGTTAGCAGTATGTCATTCATACCGTATTTGACAGTATACTGTCAACTGTATTCCACCCAGTATATTTGTGCCAACATTATACAACTTTGGTTTTCCGGTGTGCAAAAATAAACAGACTCCATTAAAGCAACTCCACTCATCTAGCAGTAGGACATATTTCAGGGATTCTGCGAAGGAGAAAACTTAATTTTTCACTCCAGTGAATTTAGAAAATTAAGTCTTCTAAGTATTACGTGTACAACTCTCAAATTACACCGGTCGCTCTTTTTCTACCAACTCATCTTCCAAATACCTCAACAAATCAACATATTATTTTAGTTTTTGGCAAAAAATGAATGTTGATAAACATGATTGAAAATCCAGTTCTATTTAGAAAGAAATTATTGTACAAATTCTTAATTTATATGTGGTAGGTAGAGTTAGCTGGCTAGCTCATGCATTATTCCTGTAGCTGTAATGGTATTATGCTGAATGGACATGTGAAATAATAACCAAACTGTGAATTTCCACAGGACACAATTTGATTCGTTAATAGGCTGCGGAAATTCGTCACACGAAACGAATACCAACATCAACAAAGGAATGTGTAAATAAATAGTAACAGCATAAATTATATATGAGCAGTATGCATCTTTACTATGCTGTAAATGGGAGAAAACTACACAATTTGCACAGTAAACAGTGCAAATCGGTCTAAACTAAATACGACATAATATTGTAGCCACACCTGTTTTAAATTTAATTGACAGTATTGACATTGAAAACTATCCATACGTCTAAATGCCTTATTTCCCAGTAGTAGTCTGAGAGGCTGAGGCTACAAACGAACACAGGTACAAAATAAAAAACTATACTTGTAGTTTGTAGTTTAAAAAATATTGTACATTTTATTGTAAAATCAGGAAAAATATGACATTTATTTGGTAACTGGCAACTCTTGTCCTACAACCGACGTCTGATGGTCCGTGGTGAATTGTTCATTTTTATGTCATTTGTCTACTATTCCCTGTTTAAAATTTTTTTCAAGGAGAAAGTTGACACTCCGGACATGGACAAAATCCGATATGTAATCAGCACTGGCGGCATTAGAGCTATATATAGTCCCTGAACCAGCTAAATACTAACTACCAACTAGTTGTTGGTATTATTGGTATAACTACACTGTTTGACACCTGCCTAAAATGCTTTCTTCCACACAATAGCGCAAATCAAATAGCCTCTGTATGACACATCAAGTGATATACAAAACCAAGGTTAAGTTGAAGTTGAGGTATATGAAGTATCCAGTGCAGTATAACTAAACTATGATGCTGCTTATGTTTATGAAAAACCCCATCATAATCGAAAGAGGTTTCCATATTTTCAATCATAGAGACAACGTTCTATATTATGACAAGAATCTGCTACCTCAGGAAACAATCGTTTCACTACTAAACATCCCTAAACGCTGATCACGTTTCCTATTTCTGGTTTTTGTAGTCAAACAAAAGGTACCATGTGTAGCAGAAGGACTTTCACTTACGGTTAGAAAGCAGATTTTCCATACTAGTCAAACAAACAAAATACTAGTCGCATAGTCAAATTTCGCGTACAAAAGGAATCTGAGACGATAGAAAGCCCTGTTTGACACAATAGTTAGTACTTGAAGTAATATAAAGTGATTAGGTGGAATAATAAAATATTGAGAGGTAACGGCAAAGGAGAGTAAAAGTCATCCACCCTTAAGCGTATAAGGTGCCAGGCTTTTCACATGAAATTGTGGTAGCGAAGCAATTTTCATTTCTTCAGTCCAACAAGAAAATTAACTAAACAAAAGACTATGCCAAACTGTCTCGTTGCTAGTGTCAGTAATAATGAATTATGGAATTCTATACTTTCTGCTGCTGGATTATGAATGCAGGAAAAGCAAGAATATGCTGCACAAACACATCGTCAAGTAAGGCTATTATTATTTGCTTTCTCTTCCGTAACGTAACGTAACTCACTGTATGAACAAAGAAAATATTCTACCTATGTAAGTTCGTTGTGGCTAGAATCCCCCTTCATAGAATAAAACACCAAGTCATTCGCACTCCCTAAATATTTGATAAACACGAAATAGCTCCATAAATATGTACATACACATTTTCCATCCGTAAAGGTAGCTCGTGAGCAAGGCTAACACAATAAAACGGTAAACAGAAAAGCGGATAGTTGCATGCAGCTTCACTTGTTTCAAATACAATATAGCTTTTTTGTTCCTCTACTTAAGAAATACTCACTAGGTATATAATACAAAAGAGCATACTATTATGAAAATAAAAATATACAAAATTGTACTACAAAACTTTCTCCACCTTTTCTCTTATCAAAGACGGTCTTGTTCCAAGTCAGTGCTCATATAGTCACGCCACACACTATGTACGACACTTGTGCTTTAGTTTATGAACCAGGAAAAAATAAATCTGTAATATACGTCAGTTATTCTGACAGAAATTGTGGTAAGTTTGCAGATTAATTATTATATTTGAGTGACGGGAATTGCATAATAGGAAACAACATCTTCTCTCAAGAGATGTTATATGTATGAATATGCATTCCTCTTTATGCAGGAATGTATATTTTGGCAATAATAGATTGCATGTCTTGTCATATTCGGTTATCTGTTTGGTTTAATATGCAGATAAAAACAAAAACAGTATCTAATCGCACACAGTATTTTCAGTGCGCACAGGAGTAAAACAAAAAACATACAACTTTCTCCAAGCTTTCTTAGTTGCTACTGACATGACTGATATATACTGACATATCCAACCATATATAATTGCTTATAAGATTTCCTATTCGAATCATTTTATTGCTATATAGGTTAAACTGAAAACATGATTAGAATTTGTCTTTCATAACGTATTTACCTAACCGTGTAAACGATCAATACAACCATATATATGGATGTACTTTGTGTTACCTGCATCATTAAATATGTTTCAAAAGTATCCCGAGATTTTCATATTAACTCAACCCCAACAACCGTGTATAAAATACAACAACAAAACTACAACAATTTTAGCTTTGATTTTCGCATATAAATATTTATATACTCAAAGATGCTTTAACATTTGTGCCTTCGTGCACAGGAAAACATGAATTTGTATGTAGCAGGAAGTAAAGCCAAGGTAGAAAGAACTATCAGCTATCATTGTCACATAAAATGATTTACTAACCTCTGGATCGATGCTTATTGATTTCATTCCATCGACCTGTGAAGTGGTGATAAGAGTTGATACGGTTGAAGTAGATACGAGAGGTGGACAAAACATGTCTTCCGATTCATCCTCACTGGTTACACCTAGCTCTTCGCCGTAACAGGTGTGAACCAATCGCCACAGTTCTTTTTTGGTGATACTCTAAAGGGAAAGCCAAATGCACAGTCTATTAGTACCTTGAATTTAGGGCTTGTCGTTATTTCGCACGTGTGCATATTTATCAGTTTGTTAGACGAGTGTGGAAAAAATTAACTTTCATGATACGGACATATATTTTCATACGTAAGGCTGGTCTTTAAGAAGTTACATGAAAACCACATCCGCAACAAAATGCACGATTATACTGTTTCAATTGTATGGTATGCAATTTAAAATGTTTGTAGCATTCTTACATCTTCGATACTTACATCGTCCAAAAGTGCAGACTGCCACAGCTTGAAGAGCATTACATAGGTCGTGTCTCTCGTTACAAAACTACTAAAAAAGAATTTTTCGGTCAATGTGGTTATTCCGATAGCATTTGGTATAATTAGGGCAGTTTTCTCTTTGGTTATAGATTCGATTTCCTTAAAGCTAATTGAAGTTTGTGTTTCCCAGCCAAAAATGTTGGCATAAAACGACACGTAATTTTGCGAGACGTACATTCTTCCTTGTAATAGAATGTCTTTTTGAAGGGCACATGAGTAATCTGCAAGACAATATTTGCAAAAAAAGATGAGAGAACTATGCCAAAATTAATTAATACATTTATTAGAGAAGTATGTCTAAGGAACGAACCGACAATGAGGCGTTCTTTTGATGGCAGTTCCTTAAAAAGTTTCTTAAAGTCTCCAGATCTGGTTTTGTACGAAGTACTAAAAATTTGTTGGTACCACATTTTCTTTTTTACTCGAGGTTTGCCTCCTGATGAGGAAATTTGAGAACCTTGCGGAGTCGATACACTACTACAACTAGCACCTTTACTTGTACCACGGCTTGATCGAGGAGTGTGCTGTTCAGACCTTCTAGTCAAAATGTCTGCAGGCCCTCCAAATTCTACACTTTCCACTGATGTATTTAGCTGCTCTCCACTATGACTATGATCAGATTGTAGGGATTTCCCATCAGCGTCATCCCTCATGTAATCCAACCCCCCAATTGCTCCCGAAGTACTGCAGCTATCGAATATTCCACTGGCTGAAGCACTATTTCTGCTAGCATCACTATCACTACTATGGGCATCCGCTGTTTTGAACTGACTACTATTTTCCGGATTTGATGAAAGTGAACACTGAGATCCAGCGGAGTTTTGGCGTTTGTGCTGCTGAAACTTTTTACTGATATATTTATTAGACTGCTGCTGGCGAGATTCACTGTTAGCTACCTGGGCTTCCTGACTAACACTCTGCATTTCCTCGGCTTCACCGGTACTTTCCTCGTCGCTGATTTGATTATCAGTTGTCTCTGTCACTGTCACAGGAATTACTGTGGAAGTTGTTCCTGAATCAGCAGCAATTTCATCTTCCTCTTCATGCGAGTGCATCTCTTTCTGTTTTGGGTCATCTTGTAAATCGGAAAATCTCCGATTCTTATCAATCATCTTAGAGACAGAGATGTTTTGAAGAGATGCACTTGGTGTGTAAAATGTGTCTGTAGAAGCTTCCGAGGACGTGCTTCTGCAAAATAAGCACCATACCGAAAGAAATAAGAATTACAACGCATGGAATTGCTTAAAATAAAAATACTTAATGTGGTTACTGCCACCAAATAAAGTATAAAATTGAACTTACTGCATGGTATCGTCTTTTCTGCTACCAGCGCTACAAAGTTCCTCTGTCACTTTTATGGCTGTTGGTAAACCACCAGTTCCAGTGGGAGAAGAGGCATTGTTGGTGAAAGCACTGTTGTTTGGATGCGCTGCAATAGTTGAAGATGTTGTTGATGCTGTTGTTGCAAAAGCAGCAGCAGCAGAAGACGGAGACGTGCAACCCATTTCCCATACGTACCCGTTTCCTCCAGGCGAGCCTGGAGAAGCTGATTCTGAATTTGAGCATCTTCCAACATCGGAAAGTGGTGCTGGTGCTCCATTTATATCCGAAGTGAGTTGTTGCATCTGTCTTTCTCCGTCGGTCATTTTTAATTTATAGGCTGTGTGCAAACATATGGAGTATGCATTTCAGAATTACGATGCCTGGAAATTGCTATATAGCCCGGTTTTTCTGACAAATTTGTTTTCCAAGAATGGGAGGATTGCTAACATTCAAGTTTTATTGATAAACGTATGGGCTTTTCTCTTTGGCATAAGTTGTGTAGGTAGTATAATTGATCACATTTCACAAATGGCGAGACAGCGGGAGGAGTGTGGAGTGGTGTAGCAGTCTAGTCTAAAAACATAAAAATGAAATAAAAATATATTTTATTTTACATCTTTTTGTGGTATGTAAGTTATCTTTTACTGCATTATCCGAAACTGATCAAGCTAGTTTATTCGATTTACGTGCATGCATAATTTTACTTACACTACACATAGTAACACATAGACATAAAATGCACGTCTTGTTCTAAATGACAGCGTACAAAAAAGCCCTAGTTATACGACCTAACTACAAAACATTTTCCGAGATTCTTGGAAGATCTAAAACAAAATAGACTAATGAAGTTCGTATAATTTAAACTGGACCAGAAATCATGCTAACGACATAACTACATAATGACTGCGGCTAGCATATATGGCTACGCTACATGCAGTCAATCCTTCCAATTCTAACCTGAGAATTTCAAGCGTCTTCTTTCTTTAGTACTACGCCATTTTTACTCTTCCATTATAATTAACCTTCTTTAAAGAAGAGCAAGTATAGATTAGATTAGATGTATACAATATGGCAATTACGTATTACAAATACGTCATCTTTGATCTACCTATTTGTCTTGAGCATAAGATCACTGCATATATCTTTGGTAGATTTTGTGCGTAGTTTTAATTGCAATTTTTATTGGATTGCTAGAATTATAGTAAGTTTTATTATGGCAGACTATGTCGTGTCGCTACAATATTAAACTCCTAGTGCTTGCGTTTCTTGCCGAACCAAATATAGTGGAAAATAAAAACCCGAAAATAGAACAAATTAGTACCTACAAAATAACATGATCCAAGCCTTTAAAATCCGATGATGTCATTTCCTCTTCTCTCTAAATTCCATTTACGAAACTGACAAAATATAATGACAAACTTTAAGCTTTCTTTTCTTTTGCTTTGTATTTAATATTTAATGCAAATTGGATTTGCCATAATTGAGCAACTACATCGTAAATAGGGTCATTCAGTCAAATAATTTTCGGCAAGAAATTTTCGAAATTTTGCAATATTTCTTTGGTAAGAAACGCAAGCAATAGAAGTCTTTCCGTAATAGTGTTGGCACCCCTTTTGTAAACAAACTCACCACCGAACAACTGCTTAGTTTTTACTCAAAGAAATTACTAAATTATTAATTCCAACTTAGTTTCGGTTTTGACATCCAATCAGCGTAAGCACCCAGGTCTGGGGGCTGATTGTAGTTTATATGCGTATATTCGTCAATTTTCAATCAATTAATTATATGAAATTATGTTTACGTGTGA
>JAQFYG010004331.1:0-11170 GCA_034694325.1 Entomobrya corticalis | reverse complement strand
TATTGGTAGTCCTATCAGTTTCCAAAAATATCTGGTATTCATGTTTTTGTAGGAGGTTGTAGAATCGTGCCTGACATGGGCAGGCTACTGTTGATTTTTTCAATGAGTTTCTGTATCTTTGGATCTTTTACTGTTGTGGAAAGCCAAACAAGTTGCTTGCTTAAAGCAACAAATTTGCTGGTTAGGCTGCGCACCTCAGAAGGTACACTGTTGATGGATTTGCTCCCACAGATAAGAAGGTTTAAAAGATTTTCATTGCTAAGTGGTCCAGGGGAGTAGGTCCAGTCTTTCCAGTGAAGATATGATTCGCGAAGATCAGTTTCTGTTGTTTCAGGATTTTGGTGGCTGCTTTCTGAGTCACATATAGAGGTGATACTCACAGGAGAAGTTGGATTATTGTCATTTGGAAGAGATGGTGACCAAGCTCTTTTGACTTTTTTACTATTTTTTGCTTTTTCAGTATCGATTAATTGATTCACTGTCTCCATATTTTCCCCAACATCACTAATTGAACTAACAGATTTCAATTTCTCAGGCGTTGGAAAGGATCCATTTTTGGTAATGCTTGGAAATGCTTCATGGCTTTTGGGACAAAGTTTCACTTCGTGGTTCCTGTCACCACATTTATAGCATTTCTTTGCTCCATGTTCAATCTTTACAGTCATTATGTCGAATCCAAAATCAATTTTTGCAAAACCTGGTAGGCTTTTAATACCGGATTTAAATACCATTTTTACTTGCAATGTGTGTGACACCAAGTGTGAAAACTCGGGCGGCGTGTCCTTTAGTTGTAGTCTGAAGAACTCTGCTTTCAATTCACCATAATTGGCCAGAAAAGTTTTTAACGGCGTTAAATCATCCACAACAGGAACTCCTTTTATAAAAACATTTTTAATTGACGGTGAATAACGGAATATCTTGATGACATTGCCCTTAACGTTTAACTCGCCATGCTTTAAAACTTCGTCACATTCATCAGAATTGACCATGAAAACTCCAAAATTATTTCCTGCGATCTTCCCAAAAGATTTAACGGACAGTGGATTTACTATAGAAGCCAAAGCTTGCAAGTATTCACTTGGTGTTAAGTTGGGTAGGCATTGTAATACAATGCCATGTAATTCACTTTTTCTTCGTTCCATATTTACCAACAAGGTATCGGGTTTGTTTGCGTGTGAAGGCAGATAGCCAACACACAAAGCCGTAGAAAAAAACTTACTAAAAATATTTCCCTCAGAGCACAAGAGAAACAAGCATACACAACCTTCACTGACAAAAGCTGCACAAGCAATACTCTAATACTTTTGATGCTGCTGACACGGAAGTTGCATGAAGAAAAAATAAAGAAGAATATAGAGAGCACAAAAGGTATTGCCATTTCCACATTGTAAAACATGTAGATACGAAAGTATAAATATCAAAACGTTCAAACAACTTTCGTTGTAATAAAATATATTACATAAAAAGTGGAAAGCTTATGAAAGAAGAAGTGCTATGAAAAATAATAAAATGGATAGAAATACTAGAAGTAGAACAGTTAGTAGAGTAACAAAAATTTGAAAGGAATGGCTTAAATGTATGGGTGGGTACAAAGCTAAAATATTTAAACAGTACATTTATAGTTGCATGTATTTATTCCCGACTTTCATGTTCTGTGTCCATCTATATACAGAAATATATTGTATTATATTTAGTTTATATCAAGGCAAACAACGAGTTGAAAATGCTGTTCAACTGACTTAAAAGTCAAAGGAAAGGGGACTCCGAATCCTTAAGGAGTATGCATTTATTTGATATATTCGTTTTCAAGACAGTTCGTTTTAAGAATGTTAGTTTTTAGAAAAAAGGATTTAAGCTACCCAGCTCCATTTTTGCTTTATCATACGACTTTTGTAATTTTATTGGAAAACAGGCGAAAGATTCAAAAGTATTCTGCACAGGTTACAACCATGTGTGGACTTGCACCACATGTTATATAACAGGAAAGAGAGTATCATATAATATATCTAGGAATTTTAAATGGGGAAAAGGGAAAAACGAATTTATAATGCTTTAGTTGTTGTGTGTGTCTACCTTTGGTATCACGCTGTTTGTTGAGAATAAAGAAATAAGTGGAAAGTAAGTATGAAAGAAATAGAAAAGAAACAAACTAGAGCAAACAAGAGGAAGGATTTGGGATGATAAAAGGCAGGAAAGATGTTGAATGGTTGCTTATTTTGCTTTCTTAGACTTGCCCTTATTCAGCAGGTAGGACCACCACATGTACTTTCTCTACAAGCCCAATATTTTATTCGTATTAAATGTATCCTTATCCGTTCTACTTTTTGTTTTTCTTTAATATCTAAACGCTAGTAAGGGCACAAAGTGCTTTCTCCCAACAAACGAAGGATCAACATGGTGAGTCTGATCTACGTCGCCGGGTGTCTAAATTCGGTACCAACACCATTTTACACACGGAATTGTTTTTACAGAGATGAGAATGCGTTATTTTAACTATGAAGCACAAGAATAAGAGTTTGCTCTTTACACTGGCCTTTAAGGCAGAAGAATAATGAGATGCGGTTAAAAATATATCGAATGTGTGAATCGTTTCAAGAAATGTGTGGAGGATTCGAAAAATGAACTATTCATGATGAATTTATGCATTGGAAACGCAAGCATTGCTTTCCGTATTTGTTGTTCTTTTGGACTTGGTAATAATATTTTGGAGTTTGGTAATATATCAAAATGCAACAATGACTTTATCTTATGTGTGCTCCTTTTACCCTTTTATACGGCAAGCTTTATAGCTTTTTGTTTCTCTCAGATTAGAGCAGTTAAATAGTTCCAGTAAATTGGAGCAGTTGAGTTGTCGTTGTGAAACTTGTTCGATTCATTCAAGAAACTATTGTAGTTTACAGTGTGTGCATGCATTGTGTTTTGAAATGAGTTGTGTTTTATGACTTCACCTTTTCTTTGGCCATACATATATTATGTATCTTTTCACTTGTGAATTCCTTCTCTTCATATTACTTTTATTGCTGCTTGTAGCATTACCGCCATGTGTATTTTTTTTGAATAACAGAAAGTATGGCGAACAGAGAAAAGTAGGACAGAACACAATATCGCTAACTAAAGCCGTAGTAGAAGCGAACCAAGAATCCAAGCCTCCTCCTCCACCACCGTTGGCATCACCAAACTACGTCTCTTTGTCTTTCTTACTGCCAATGCCAAATATAATATCTTATAATAAAAATGCCAGTTTGTAAATAGAGTAGCGGCAGCATCTTTCCCCTGAACAGCAACGTAGAAAAAAAATATTTCTCTGACAAGTTGCTTCTGTTCTACTTCTACTGCTGGACGGAGAACTTAATGCAACAAGAAAACAAGGTCTTTCAGCTTTCATTCAAACTGAAAATCTTTGTTGTAAAACACAAAAGAGAAGCACGAGCCACAGCCCCAGCGGTGAGATGAAGATTGAAAACGTGTGTGCGTATATAAACCAGCGACCTGTGTTTTGAAAGTTCATTTCTAATGATATGTGTGTATGCAAAGAGAAAGTACATTCGAATGTATCTACTTTCTTTGAGGCAATAAAACTATATGTAAAGAATAAAGAATTTGAGTAGAAAGTAAGTAGGTAGGAAACATGCATCCATCCATCCTTTCCAATATTATGGTACACTTGTTCCTTGATGAACTGCCATTGTTGATAGACCCACCGTTGTGAGCGACGAAAGGGAAAAGTAATTTCAATAATAACTACCAGTTACAGTATATTATATAATAGAATGATAATAAATGGTTTGGCTGATAGCATTATAATTGCGTGTACCATGCAGAGTTACAGTGGAAAGTATTTCAAGAATTTTCAAGGGGATCCTAATGTTCTTTAGCAAATTAAGTACGTTTTATGTTAATTGATTAAAAGCCCCGTGTTTATGACACGGTACAATTATATTAATTGAATGAAAATGATATAGCCTTCCCATACATTAAATAACTAAAAGAGCGAGCAGGTTTGATAACATCATTTTCTTTTCGGTATTTTCCCTCTCATGAATGGAATTCAAAACCTCAGGGGTATTTCGGCTTTTACGCGATAAGCAAAAAGCAATTTCCCTCTATTATCAGTAAAAACTTTTTAGAACGACCTTAAACGAAAAGGTTCAGCATTATTACATCTAAAAAGGTTCTATGATGAGTATGCTATTTTTGGTGATCTCTTTAGGGAACTTTGTTAAAAGAACTGGCGAAACTTTTTTAAAGAAAATTTCATTGAATTAAAAACAATTTCAAGCATATCATTTCATAGAGAAATGTTTAGCGAAATAAACAGTTTGGGTTTTGAGTGGACAAATGCTCACAAGTTTATTATAAATGAAAGATTTTTCAAAAATTTTGATTACATTCTCAAATATTTTCACTACTTCAGAAAGATTTTAAACTATTTCTGCTGACGATTCGCCAATGCCTCCCTACGAACTTTCTTCATTCGCCCTCCTGGGCTTCCCGGTGGACTCGCTTGATTTTGCTCTGGCTGTTGCGGTTGTTCAGCAGGACGAGTAGTATCCGCATTATTCTCAGAGGTTGGATTAGCCGTTTGATCAGCAGTAGCAAGGAGCCTTCCACTTTGTACAACGTTGGGATCACGGCGCGCTACATTTCCTCCAGGTCCAGGTCCATCCAATATTCCAGGTTGTTGTTGATTTTGCGACTGTTGTAATTGCTGTTGTAATTTTTGTTGTTGTTGTATTACTTGGAGTTGCTGTAATTGTTGAAGCTGTTGCTGTTGAAGTTGCTGTTGTTGTTGTAACTGTTGTAATTGCTGCTGTTGTTGGATTCCTACTAATACAACATTTGCTTTGTTCAATCTGGTGGCTGAGGCGACAGGAGCACCCAGCTGATATTGCACTGGAAAAGGTTGCGACTGTGCAGCAACGAGTTGATTACGTTCTCCAGTGGGATCTGCCAAGTTTTCCATTGAACCGAACTGTTGAACTCCTTCCATTGAATCAATCCCAACAAGCAGACCACTGGAAGCTATTATAAGTGGACCGCTATTAATATCAAAGACATTATTACTATTAATATTTGAGCCCTCTACATCACCAGCGTCACCAGCTCCGACCACTGCAGGCTCTTCATCAGTTTGCGGTTTTGACGGTTTTGACGCGGGGGCGGCAAAGTATACAGCTAGATATCGCCTCGAATATAAGACCATGTAAGCCACGATTCCACATCCAATAAAAGTTGCCATTGTAATACAATTATGGTAACTCTCACGAACGTGGTGACGTACAGATGCCAGGATTTCATCCATGCAACCAGTTTCAACTTTTATAAAATCTTCTGGGACATTGGGAAAAGGAATATGTAAAAGATCTGCTGGACAAGGTCCTGGACGTGCTTTGGCTTCCTTGCAACATGAGCGAGGTATATGGGTGTGCTGTTCTGGCCAAAATTCTTCATAGTCTCGGAATGCCTTGATACCACAACAGTCCTTACTCTAAACAAATAGAAAAAGCATGCCACAGTTATAAGAATCAGGGATTTTTGCTGATACAACAGGTCTCTACTGCTTCCTAAGTACCTGCTTTTGAATGTTATCAAGCCACTCAGGAACCCAAGTATCTTTGGACTGTTCTTTGATTTCCTCTAAGGTGGTCTGGAATAAAATTTCTGCCTCTACATCTTTCACGTCAAGTTGGTTCGCGAAGGCTACGGTGAAATAAATCGATACTCCGAAACAAATCAAATAAAGTGATAAAACCTAAATGAACAAAATTGGAAGAAAGGTTTGGTTTAAATATTAAGTATCTGTAACCCTTTCTCTATTTGTTTTATCTATGATCTAAATAATTTTTGATTACCACTGTGGCCCATATTAGTTGCTTTTTTGCCATGCTGATATACATGCCCCCAACGGAGAGAAACATCCAACACGCCGAAAATGGTATCAGTAATTTTACAAGTTGAATCCATTCTTGATTGGGTTCGATCGGGGCGTTTGTACTTTTATCGGTGAACAAATGATATGTCGACAGACATAGTATGATCGCAGCTAGCATCTGAAATTTTTTCATAAAAGTGGGGTTTAATAATAATTTTAATACTGTGTTTGAGGATGACGAAGTCTGTTTGTACTATTTGCTTACGGAATTTAGACCACAAGTCAAAACGGCAGGTATAACATCCCACTTCATTGTGGTTTCAAGTTGATATTTGCGTCGACATCAGTTATTGATAAGTATGCTGCAAATCTCTTTGCAAATTAGCTCATTTAATTATCGAACGCTTCTTCATGACTTCAAATTTTGAATTTTACATACATAAATAAGTTGATAAAATTGGTGTCAAGGGAAAGTGAAAATTCTTTCCAAAAAGTCGCCATGGGGTCATGGCCAAGGGTGCTTCTACACAGTATTATATCGATATCTGCCTCTTAGCTTAGTACATACAATAATTGCGTATGATTTATGAGGCATGTGGCTTGTGCTTGGGGGTTTGTGTTTTAATCAGAAAATCTAAAACGAAACAAGTGCGTAAGTAGGGATTGTATGGATGAGAAGAAAACAGTCTTCCTTGACATTAATGCATATAAAATTTATATATCGCCATGCAGGCTAGTTAAGTAATTATGAGAGCCACTCCCTATCATCTATGCTCCATATATGTCCATCATCCTAGCTAGGCATTTAAATATTCAGCAATTTTAGTGCTTTCAGTTTGGAAAATGAGAAACATTTTCATTTAAAAGTACTCTTTCTTTACAAGATGAGAGAAGCGTGGTATTAGAAAACGAAAGCTCAGTCAGATGAAATTTTTTTCAGTCTACACACTTTCCAGCAGCAGTTTCTGTGCCCATTTAAATAATAGTTATACAGCAATAAGCAAACACACAAAGAAGCATATAACAACAGCATCTACTAAGGAGCATTGTCTTTCACAAGCAACAAAAAAGAAATCCACCAAAAGCAACAGAACAAAAACGATAACATGTTGCTTACTCCCGTCGTCCATTCCATTCTTCTCAGCAGATTTTGCCAAAATTCTAGTCATACACACTAACAGTTGTAAACAAAAAACCGTATAGCTACTCCGCAGCGTCCTTCCCAACCCAACGCTACATTTGTAGTAGGTATACGCGGAAACACCCAAGTTCCACTTTATCATGCAGCAATGAGTCTCCTTGTCTCCTGTTTCACTTCAGCTCAGGAGAATTCCTTGCTCTTCTTACTCAACTCTTGTTCTGTTTCTACTTCGGCGGCCGTCCTTTTCCATTTCTCGTTGGTTAAATATTCTTACTACTTTCCACGCACCATACTCACGTCTACGATTTGAAATAAAATAAAAGGCATCTGCAACCTTCATTCATATTTCTTTTTTCCTTCTTTTCGATTTTCCCTGTAGTTTAAATTGTTATGAGCATAACACAAGCGCACAAAGTAACATTACCAAAAAATAATACAAAATAGAAGCAGTGAATTTGAGAAACCTGGCATCAGAGAAAAGAGAAAGGACAGCTGTGAGTGGTGCATACAATTTCAAAAAGCCTCGTCCCGTACTATTGGGCTTTATTCTTTTTCTTATTTTCTCAAAAAGACACGTTATTGTATCGTATCACCCAAAAATGCTGTACAACGACATAACATTAGACATTATTGCGAAATCCACATTACTTATTTATTTTTTCCCTTTTATACTTTAAGCCTAAGCATTATTACGGATGTGTATGCCTACCTACTTGTATGTTTACAAGTTGATAGTGCGAGAGTGAGGGTGAAAATGGATGTACCTAGCTATTAAACACACTGGCTATGTTACAAAATAATAATGATGCTTTATAAACGAGATTCTAGTCTGTTGAAAATTGTACAACAAGTTCACCACACCACACCATACTGGCATGTTTCTCTTTCTTAACCAAGCTATGTGGCGTGGAGAATTCGACGTTGTGAAAAGACGAAAAAAGTGCAGTCGCAGCAACAGCACTAGTCTGATACTACTCGCAGAAAAGCTGGAGGAGAAAGCGCATGGCATGAGCTTGTAATAATAAAGCTATATAATTTAATACAAGTTAGTAGACGAATATACACATGCGTTTATACAAAGTTGCAAATATAATATAGGCACTAACACTAATGCATCCTTCTTCTTGATACTGTTACCGCTAAACTGTAGATATATTTTTTGCCTAGTGAATTCTCTTCCAACCAGCCAGGAAAAATGTCATGAACATGGCTGTGTATGCACCAGTGCTATAAAAGAAAGTAGATGGTAGATAGAATCATTATGACCATCTTTTCAACTCTTGTTCTTCTTGTTACAACTACAAAAGTCTGCGAGTCCAAAGAGGAATGTTGTTGATTTTTCTGTAGAATAAAAATATTCTCTCATCTCATCCAGATCCAACATTCAGCCTTCTTGACTCAAAGTTCCTTTGCTCTGCTGCTACACGGCATTTTTCCAACCGAGAGAGATGAACGCACTCGGGAAAGAAGAAGTGATGCTGATGACGATGGGAGCTGGATGGAACATATACTCGCACTAACATAACACCAGCATCGGCAACACTTTAATTTTTTCTCTCCTTTTCCAAAGCAAACGAACCCAAAGCTAAAGAGAAAAAAACGAAACCTTACTTTATTCATCCTTCACTACTTTTGTTCTATTTTATTACTTTGTATGCACACTCACTCCCTTGAAGACTATAAGATACAAAGTATTGGTCATGTATGCAGTATATGAGTAGGGCAGAATGAAACAAGTACTTTTATACCTATATGTACAATAAAAATGAAAGCAGTGAATTTCTGTCTGTGTGTGAAAGTGAGTGTATTTGACTTTTTTATGTTGTTCAATAGTATGACTTGACTGACTGTTTTGTTCTCGTCTTCTTCGTCAGCCGTCTTCTTGTTTCTACTCTTTTTTGACGCTCTTTTTTTCCTTTGCTGCTGCTTCGTTTAAAAGGTTTCTTGTACTGGCTTTACGCGTACTGTTTATATCCATGCTAGGAACTTTCTTTTGCAAAAAATTCTCTTTTTCCTTATCTTTATGCCTTTTCATATTTGAAAGGAAACGGGGAAACAGTAGAACATACTGCAAAAAGCGGGTAGCGAATCAATAGGGATCTCTGTATATTAGAGAAGCAATGGAAAGCTAAAGAGAAGGAAAATGGAGAATTAAGCATCTTATTTATTTTTTGTGTGTCTTCGCCTTCTTTTTCATATCCAATAAGCTATACCCAGCTACTAGCATTCACGCTGGGATTCAGTCACTGACAGTAAATTCAGTAATATAAATGCACGGCACATAAAGAGGAAGAATGTAATCAATGTACATGATCGATTCTTTATCTGAAAAAGATTTCCGCCAAGTAAGCAATAAACAGAACAGCAGATTCAAAGAGTCGATGAGCGGCGGAGTTGTGTATTAGATATAAAGAATGTGTGTGCGTGTTTAAAACGGGACAAGGAAAGCAGTAAAGAAATTGATCGGAGAATAGAGAATACACACATGAATACTTAAGAAATAAGAGGAAGCTAGTTATATTGACATTTAAAGCCCCACATAATGTACATGTACAATATTAAAAAAGTTGCGCGCTGGAAAACTACTGGCAAAAAGGCAGATCGTTTTGCAAAATGTATAAAATGAAATTTTATTTGAGTCAATCAACTGTATGGAAACTTTGTATTGATTGTTTTAATATTCTTAGAGTGGTTATGGTTTGCAGACGGTGTGTTATCACCCAGCAAATTTATTGTCGCATGCTGCCATTTAATGAACAGTTCATTCGTAAAGTTTCGCGTATAATGAAATGCTGAATGAAAGTATTTAGTACTTTTTTCTCTTTGCATAATATATTCATTAGTAATTTTTCGCAATAGAAATGGAAAGGTCAACTCATTTCTCAAATGGAAATGAACTTGCTGTTGTGGCAAGGCAAATGAAAACAAATGCATAAAATATCATTACAGTATAGCCGTTTCAACGTCCTACGTAGTATATTGAGCAATCCAATTGAGATAAATTTGTAGCATACATTTTCATTAGAAGTTTTTAGACCCTGTTGTAAGTTTTTACAACTTACACATAACCGACAAACTTTATACGCCCACATCTAGCACGAACCTTTCTATATTTCTGTACCGAGAAATTCATCAAGAACTCCTTCCTAAAAATTGCCTGTTGTTTTGTTGTCTTCTTTTTTGCGGCCCAAAATTTATGCATGCGTTTTGCAAAAAAAATTAAGGAAGGACTGTCGGGAACTGTAGTTTTGTGTTTCTCTGATGAGTGTAGTAATTGCGACAGTAACAAAGAGAAACACATTGACTCTCTTTCTAATGGAGTAAAAGTAAAATCTCCATATATTTTTCACTTTTGTATCGTAAGTATATGAAAGAAACATTTTTACACATTCCACCAAGGAATATAAATCCGCCTTGTTTCTTTCTGCTAATTTTACACTCTCGCCAGCGAAGAGGACACAACCAACAATTTTGCATGAAATACTGCAGATGAAAGGCATTTTGGCTGCATATATGCATGCATATTATTCACTATATCAAATCGTCTCTATTTTCACCACTGTATTTTGTTTGCCCTGGTGTCCTCTTTTTCATTTGTAGAGGTTCCATAAACATTGTACTATGATATGATAGGATAGGCATATGAAAGAAGAAAGGGAATCATTATCATCCAAGAGAGGAAGTATTAGCTCTGCATGTACATTTGTAGGTAGGTACGTATGTTTTTGTCGCATAAACGTTTGTTGTTCGCTCCCTCAGTCTGAACTCGACTACGGAATCGCTGCCAGGTTCTGAGTTTCGCGTTGCTTCTCATCAGCAAATGGCACAATAAAAGTGAAATGTTCCAATTAGTACACCAGGAAAGATGGAATGTTTTCATGGAGAAACATGCTGATAGAACAGCCGTGCCTCATAGTTTGCGCAAGAATTTTTTTTCGTACTGAAAACGGATGAACTAGATAAGGAGGAAACAGCCATGACGTTGTATTGTAGGCAAAAGGAAGGGAAAAGAACAAACTATGATAGTAGTAGTGGCGCTGTTTTCCTCTCTACATAACTGAACCCGACTGCTAACTTTGGAACTGGAAGGTATGCAACAGTGCTGCGGTGGTAGTAAATTATTCAATAGTGGTCTCAGAAAGTAAAGTAATGTACAA
>JAQFYG010004330.1:0-11171 GCA_034694325.1 Entomobrya corticalis | reverse complement strand
CGTGAAAACAGACAACCAACTTTTTATGCGCCTCGCACACTCAGACACTTCCTCTGCATCCCTTTCCTTTTATTCACAACCACCGTCTTTATTCTATTTCACTGCGCATATCTTCGAAAGCCATTACTTCCTCTTAAAGAAACATCAGACCATTCTAAAAATTGAACGTTATATTACACATATATTTTAGAACATTATATAATGGGTAGGTAAAAAGTGAGATTGAGAGTTCTCTTGTTGAATTTTCTACTAGTTTTTATACTCTATTGTCATGAAAAAAAGAATCATGAATCACTTGTTTAAATGGGACTGAGAATATAGGAAATGGAGCAGATGAAAGTCTTGTACAGCCACAAAATTCCTCTGATATAATTTCTCAGAAATCTTTCTCCGTGGGCCCATTCCCACAAAAAGATTTCTTTGATTTCACTCCTTTCTTTCCACATTATACCTATCATTTGAGGTATACCCATACACAATATTAAGAAAAGATGTTATTGAAAGATGTGTGTGCTTTCAAGTTCACGATAAAAAGGCTGCGCTGTACAGTATAAGTGGCATAGAAAGTGATCCATTGTCGAGTTTTACCATTTCTTCATTATTATTACCCACATAAACTAGAGATTGGAGAAAAGACTAACTGCACAAGATCAAGTAGGAGCTTTCCTGCAATAACTGTCATTCATGAATGAGTTTTCTTGTGATATATGAATTATTAGCGTGATTCGAGAAAGTTGTGCGAACGATTTTATCGCGAGTAGAGAATACATGGTGCGTCCTGAGCTATTTATACAAACAGACCAACGTACTTTTCACCAAGCGCTGCCATTAAAATTGTCGCCATTTCATTATCGGTATCCTTCCTCATTAACAGTAGTGCTCAGATAGAACTGATCTACCGTTACAACTATTTTCGTATTGCTCCGTTCAAAATACTTTTGATTTAAATTTTAAGTCTATTTCAAGTCTATCATGGTATCATGTTCTCTCGAAAATTTGATCTTTTTAAGGCTTATTTAGAAAAATTAAGCGTAAACATTTTATAGTGGGGTACCAATATTACATGAAATCATACTACTTTATAGTAGTCACGATTAGAAATCAGAATTTTAAATGTCTTTACATTCAATGAAATCATTGATTTTTCTTTGTTATCTTTCTCCATTGTGAATGATATCCGTGTCAGCATCTAATCAATTACAAATCCACAAGACAAAGCTCTAAATAGTGGCATGTAAAATCTCAAATAGTAAATGCCCCAAACCACAAAAAAAGACAAACGTACTTTTCTACCGTTAGTGTATCCAAACGTTTCTTGGAAAGTGATAAAGCGTTCGATATGATAAGTGGAAAAGACGGGAACAATCTCTCAACTGTAAATAAGTTGAAAGTATCTATCTCAAAGGACTTCAGTCATTGTACTCCTTTTGAATGTTTCTTTTTCTTTTATGTATTCAATTGATGGGATTGGAAAACAGAAAATAGGAAAGCATTTCAAAAAGGATAAGCGTACAGTGCAAAAACGAAATTCATGTATCCAGGTAGGCATGTGCGTTTTATTTGAAGAAAAGGTACGCACACCCAATAGCACCAACAGCTTGCCTATTTTCGCTCTTTACTTTGACTAGTATACACTGACGCCCATATATGTAGCTTTGTAGTTTGTAGCAAGCCCCTTTTATATTTGCACGGCTTCTTTGCAAATTGTTACATCTAACAGTTTGGTCCATTTCTCAATAGAATTTATTTGAAAAAACACGTTTTTACTTGAAAATAATATGGTGAATTGTCAAGTATTTGAAATGTTTTCACGTTTTGAAATGTTTCTGTAACTGTACTTATGCTGCTGCAAATTTTTAATTAAAGTTTTCATCGCTAAATTTAATCCTCATTCTACTCACACAAATCTTTAAATGCTGACTAACTAAAATGTATTTTGCTGCTAAAGACTGTTTTTCCCGGAAGAATCGTTTGTTGGTAGTCTTATTTTCAGTTATGCATTTTGAAATTTTGATATACATACCTGGTTTATAGTCTGTACATATTTATTAGGATATTTTGACTGAATCTGTCACTTTTCACTCGCCATAAAAGCTTTAAGAAAAAGCCGATGAGTTAAGGCGTATTCTTTCTTGTTAAAAGGAAAAAGGTACATCTTATCCGTTAGTGCATCAAAGTTCATTTATGTGATTCAGTTGTCACTGGGAGTGGAAGATGATATCGCCTCTTTGTAAGAGGACTAAACTTTAGCGAGAATTGTGTTGCACCAACAGACATTTCAAAACTTGACAGGTGACGATCATTTTGAGATCACTTTGCTTCACATATTGCTGCTGCTACATGCTGCATATTGCATGAGAAAATTTTCATAGAATACAGCGAGGACAAAGGAGAAAGAATTGCTCCATTCTTTTATTTAAGTAAAAATGAAAAGATGGGCCATGCTGATAATACTGTTGAATACAGCGAGCTGTCATATCACTTCATCTTTTATCCGCGTATGGTAGCAAGCTTAAGCTAACCAATGCATGTGGTCTCTCGGTAGTAACATCACACGTGGCAGAAACAGATACCATGCATACTTGACAGCTCATATTACATTTTTGCATTTCTTTCCCTGTTCTCCCTGTTGCTCAGTCAAAGTATGCTGGTGTTTTTTCTTCATTTGATACGATATAGAAAAAGGAGAACAGGGACATCAGCAAATGTATTTATTCTTTCGAAAGTACGTGAGCGAATGAAGAAATTGTAAAAGCCATTAGCACTTTTCCAAATAAAAAAGGGTTTGTGTAGTCTAAAAATGGAATGTGCGTATCTTTTAATTCCCACATGGCCCCTTACCTTTTGTAAAAAAATTAAGCATACGTACAAAATATGTATATTTTCTTGATTTCTTTTATTCTCATATGCATGAGTGCATTAGATAAACCCAAGCGCTTTCACCGGGTCACGTACATACAAGTTTGTGAGATAAAAGAGTACCGTCATTGTCAAAAATTTCTTTGAACATATTTTAGTAAAGATGCATGGAAAATGAACAGGTAAAAGCAAAATGGAGTATTGAGCTCAAGCTTATAGTTGTCTTCAAATTGGAAGTAATGCAATATAAGCTTGAGGTATATGCCCACGCAGTTACTATAAACCTTTAATAATTTAAAACTTTAGTAGATTTTTCCATTGATGTTGACATCACTAGCCGACAAGAAGTAAACGTATCACACTTTTTATTTTATTTTAAACGACAGCTAGACAAATAAGTTTTTTGATTTATAAGACATAATTGAAAGTTGTCTTTTCTTTAATTGTAAAAAGGTTGGACTGTTTTCCATTTATTTTTAGACATTAATAGGGCTTCAGATATAATATTTCACTTTTTCACGTTACCTTTTTTATTTCATTGTCGTGCTTTTTATTATTTTTGTAGAGGGTTAGATATTATTGATATATAGTGTGTTTTTGTAGTATTATGTTTAAGTACCAATCAAAACTTAATTAAATTGTTTTTAAATGAAACCAATTTGCTACTTTTATATAAAGATTATAACTAAAATAAATCTTATTTCGATAGAACTTCATACTATATTTTCTATATTTACGTAACATTCAATTTATATAAAAAGGGATTTTATCAAGCCTCTCAAAAAGTGACAAAGGCATTAGTGATGACAAGACTTTGCTCGCCATTGGTTAAAATACTTTGTTGAAGTTTTAAGTAGTACTTTATTAACAATTGTTTCCATTCAATTGCTAAAATGATATCAGAAAAAGCTTTAGGTCTATACATTCGAGTACTGTATTATGCCGAAAAGTTTCATTTCGTGCCACACTATTTTCATCCTGAAATCGGTCGATTGAAAATGAACACAGATAAAAAATACCTAAGACGATTGTACTTTAATAACTTGCTGACTTATTTTTATACCTGTTTTGTAATATCACAGTATCTTTTGGTGTATGAGCTATCAGAAATATATAAAGGACTCATGATTAGTGGTCTTAACATCGTACTTACAATTCAGCTTTTAGTCAATCTTCTAATTTTTCAAAATATTTTTGTTGGAGAAGAAAGCTTAGAAGTTTGGAATAATGCGTACTCATTCCTGAGACGATTTGAAAGTAATACATGGCATTACAGAATACTCATTTGAAATATATTTTTTAAATCTAATGAAATTATTTAATTCGCCTATGATAAATCTTTTAGCTTTGTACAAGGAGAAAGGAGTGGATGAAATGAAGGATTGTTGGCTGAATTTGGTGATATTGGGCGTGATCAGCTTTCCAGTGTTTTGTATTTTAGCAACAGTCTTATGCTGTTTCACCCCACATTTTGCTCCGTTCCTTACATCAGTGATCTACATCTGTAATTTGTCATTTTGGACATGGTTTCCGTTTCTTCTGACTTTGCAATTTTATATTTATATTCACGATGCTGCTCTAATAGCAGAGATTCTAACTCGGTTTTACTTATTTGCTCAATCCACTGACATGCTAGTCAAGGAGCCAAGGTAAGAAAGTGTAAAAAGTATGACTGCTCATATAATACAAAGTCGTTCAAATGTTTTAATTATTTTTCTTATTAGGCCTGGAATTCGTTCCAAGTTGACAAAATCAATATTGAGAACGGAACAACACGTCCATAACCTATTTCTATGCCTGAAGTATTTGGAACAAAGAATCAATTGGACTTTTGGAAGATTCTTGCTACCGGTTCACCTGTTGATAATTATAGGTCTTTCCATTTACGCAAATTGTTCCCTAATTTCCTCCTCGTTCCCGTCATTGCTAGTACATCTCTTGCGCAAATTCAACACACTTTGTCTTTCAATGGTGACTTTTACTTACATTCTTCTGTTTGGTTATTTTACTGGCAAATTCTCAAAAAGCTTTATAAACCTGCTGTTAAAATGGCGAATTCAATCCAAACATCCATACTACAAGAAAGCATTTCTCTCTATACCTCCGTTGTATCTTAAAATTGGGGATTTTTCAATCATGACCAGATTCACTTCCATCAGAATAATTATCAATATTACCAAATATACCGGGATGCTACTTATAAATATAATGAAAAATAAACATTTACATTGATGCAAGATGCAAACATCAGAAATCTTTCGATAATATGATTTATTATGATGTTAATAATACGTTCAATGATATTTTTAGTAATACCATTTCGTGTCACAGTCAAAACTTCATGGAATTTAAAATGAGATAATGATGCGACATGCATCATGAAAAATATTAATATTAAATACGTACAGTGCATTCCCCATATAAGAACACCCAACGGGAAAGAATTATTGGTTATAATATGGAGGTGATAAGGAACAGATTAGAACAGTTGAAGTAATTTAACGTTATAATTTTCGTCAAAAAGTATAAATAGAAATTTGATAGAAACATGTTAAGTAGTTTACGTTTTCGAAATTGCCGAAATGGAAAAAAAATTCATCTATTTGGAATGGTAAAATGCATACGTGGTTGTTCAAAAAAGCTGGCTGTTCTAATATAGATGCACAATATAAGATAGTAAGGGTGGTGAGTGGGGTTATCTAAGAATTGTGATGGATGTCATTTTTAATGTAATTGGCATTGCAGATTCGGTTAAGAGACGCTCTTATATGGAAGTATGCTTGTAGAGAAATGCTCTTAAATAGAGTGAAAATAACACTCAAATTAGAACGGCGGTTCTGCAACCTGTTCTTAGAGAGAGGTGTTCTTATATGGGATGCTTTCATATAGAGATTGCACTATATTTTTTTTTACCATGTAGTACCGGGAATTCTGCTGGTTGCGAGATTTTATCATTTTGTTTCAAAAAGTCTTCTAGTGGCTTTCCAGTCATCTCTTTTAAATTAAAAGCAGCAACTACTGTACCAAGACTGAGTATTCCAAAAGTTATGTACTGAGCTGATTCCACAACTAAAAATTAGAACAAATTAGATTACGAATTTGTTTGCAACAAAATATTCATGCCATAATACGAGGAAGTATATTTCTTCAAAACAGCTTTCCGTAGTAAGAAAGGATAAACACAAACATTAGTATGCATATTGTTTTTATCCTTATTTATTTTAGAGAAATAATTATTACTTGTTGATATAAACACAAACTGTGGGCTTAGGATTGCCCCAATGTTCCCAAAGAGTGCACATAACCCCATACAGCGAACTCTGATAATTGTTGGAAATAACTCTGAAGTCAGGCATGACAAGACGGCAAATCCAGCTGCCACAAATAGTCGCACTGATAAGCATAAAAGCAATATTAAGCCGCTGTGTTGTTTCGAAAGATTTGTCTCATCGATCGCTATCAGTGCTATCAGGATACAAAAGGAGATTGTAGAAAAGCCTATGATTGTTGTCCTCCGTCCTAGTCTGCAACGACGTCAATCAACAAGAAAAAAGCAAACAAAACTTGTATTAGGACGTCAACAGCGGAAGTATAATGTATCTGTCTGCGTATGCCAACGTGACTGCTGTACAAAATTAATGACTTTGTTTTCCATCGAAGCTCGGCTAAAAGCACGTAGGTATGTGTATACCATTACAAAAGTAACAAATCTCTTCTTGCAACATATTTTCATAACATACAATACTGGGAAGAGAGCTTACTCAAGTGAAAGTTATGTCAACTGTTTGCTTTCTCCATCAATGTATTACCTGTTGTTAAATAAAAGACCAGTAAATGAGCCTGGCAAACCCACGATTCCCATGTATAGAACGTTCAGGTAAGCATCTCCGGTGAGGTTCTTCATATTGAAACTAATGCCATAATAAATTAGTTGTGAAGCAAACCAGCAAAACATTAAAACGAGTAATTGAAATCTGTACTCTCTGTAACTGAGAACTTTGAATGAACTAAGCACTGAAGAGGAAATCGTTGCACAAGTGCTAGTTTTTTCTATGCTCGCTTCAGTGGAAATGCTCGGGGTACTCATTCCCGTGCTTTCAGCATATTTACTACTCTTTTTGAGTATTTCTCTCTGCAAGACTTTCAGATCCGACGGATCCAACCTTGGTTTCCCATTCCATCTAGCTATTTGGTCAAATACTTTCAGCGCCTCTTCTGTTCTTCCGTGACAAAGTAAATACCTTGGACTTTCTGGAAACCAACTTGAAGTAAAAGAAATTCATGCCATGAAAAATGACGTCATTCCCATATTATTTTGCTCGTAATATCAAACTTTAGATAAGCTGAACTCTACTTACGGATATGCTATTAATATCAGAAACGCAGGAGCAGAAGAACACCAGAGAATTTGTCTCCAGCCATGAAATAAAAATCCCACGAGAGCAAGGAGCATTTCACCCACGGCCCATAAGCTCACACATCCACATAAAGTTCTGTAACTTGGGGTTAGAAACTCCATCAAATAGTTTAGGTACACAACATAGCATCCTACACAAGTTTGCAATTTAAATAACATATGAGAATGCATATTCCCAACAAAATTAGTGTATATGATTACGAGGATTTTTAATTGAGCTCAATATGTTACCTCCAACACTGAAGCCAGATAAAAATCTAAGAACGCAGAATATATATGGATCAGGTGCCCATCCAGATGCGAATCCAAATAGACCCATCGAGAAACACAAACCGAAATGTGTAGCTCTGCGTCCATACCTAGTCACAGAATGTTTAATGGACCATGTGACAAGCAAAAAATAAAAAATTTACACAATTTAAACATTATTTAAACAACGAGAACGCTAATCATTGCGTAATCGCAATCTAATAATGGGTAAGTAAAATTGAAACTCAATTACTAACACGCATAATTTTTTTGTACCAAATAGCTCACGCATGCATACGAATTCAAAGCTTTGTATGATGATCGTTATGAGTTATGACATGACTATTATTGTGTTTCTTTAAAGAAGGTGACTAACCGTTCTGCCAATTGGCCTGCTATCACAGAGCCAAACAAGGCTCCAAGCATCTGCAAACTTATAAAGAGATCTGAAATCCATGCTCTGCCAGTTTCTTCATTCAAATCCCACTGCATGCAAGAACACGAGTTCATGATAAGTATAGAATCAAAATTCATTCAAAAAAATACGTTATTTGCATTATATCATCTCACCTCTTCAACAACCGTTCTAAACACGACAGGAAACATTGTCGAGTTTTTTTCACTAGTTGTATCATTGGACGATAAGTGTAGCGAACCTGTGAGCACTGGAGAAAGCGATATCATGGATGCTGAAAGTTCCGGAGCAACAATAATAAAAGTGGCCCATAGTTGAAACCAAGAAAATCCTCCTTTATTTTGTAGATATAATATTAATACAACCGGTTATAAGTATGTATGGAAAGTTTATGTTTAAGATCATTATCATGTCCAAGAAATAGCTAGCAGATGACCATGACCGGCCGTTTCCTACCTTACCTAATCTCTCAAATATTGCTTCTACCGTTATAACAGGCTTGGTGATACTGCTACTGTTATTTTTCACACTTTCCGGTTCAATATTCGCCATTTGCGATTTGTAAGTTAATTTCTGGTTTTATGTGTGTATTGTGTCTCACATCACGCCAACCACTTTGCACAAAATAAATAGTTTTAAAAATTCAGTTGCAATCGAACTTGAACTTCATGTACTAATGGCTTTTAAGACTCATTTCAACTAGTTAAATTTTCTTGTGACACAAACTTTTTTGCAATGAAGGAATGTTGTAATTAAACTTCTCGTTTTGCTGTAACTTCTTTGTTCTTCAATAGTAGCAAGGACGATTAAACCTATTGATCTACTCGTGACTTTTCAATGACATTAAAAGAAAAAACTTTTCCTTGGAAGTTCGCCAGACACTAAAACTTGTGAATGAAAGAAAATGAATGTCTGCAGCACTGTTTCCTGTTGTCGGATATTTATCGCATTTTTTTTTTGCATTGAACAATAAATGGCTCGGAGAAACTATACAGTCACGAGAGAACACATGTCTATATAACTTGAAAATGTCAGTTTCCTTTCTCAAGACTCATGCTCATGAGTTGTTTGAATTACATTTTGATTACCCACCTGAGTATGTAATGATTATTAAAATATAAAAATAAGAACAATTTTATATAACGTAAAAAGTAAAAAATGGATTAAGTAGGCGTGCGTGAGCAATATTTTTCTTGCGTGTAATCATAAAAATTTATGTACCTACTATTTAATTGTCTTCATTCTCTTGGGATGAGTTAATACGACTGGAGAAATGAAGAACAGGATGGATGCTTATGGATCACATAAATTTCAATTTCCCCAACAGTTGAACAATCGTGTAGGCTGCAATCTCTTATTTTATTACTAAAATCAACTCTCTCAAATAAAAAATGTACCAGAGGTCCAAGAAAAATTCTCTGAAAGACAATGCTTTCAATTTGACTTTGATATAGGTCATATTTAACTGTCAGTTAGTAGACAAAAATTACGCAACCCCTGTATCTTTCCTCCAGTCAGACTTCCACAGGTTTTGGGACGTTTATCATGCATAAATGATAGGTTTGCAAGTTGTATTAATTGTTTAAATAGAAAATATATTGCGACGTAGGATTTTCGTGTTTACGGTTTTAGCAGCTTTTAGAAATTCGTGACAAAACCGCATGGATGGATGTAATAACAAAACAAAACTGTTAAAATGGATGTAATATTTCAATGTGAAGAATAGCCATGTCTGCAAATTTCTGAATTAATGCAAATGTTAAAATGTGTTATGTGGCTAGTTGATGACGTTGAGTCCAGGCTTTGTGGATTGACGCAATAAATTACTGGTTGTCATTTATTTGAATGTTGCAAGTTCTATGACGCACACTTTCTCTTTGTTAAATAGTGCGTCCAAATCAAGTTATTGTTGTTGACTTAATTTATTTCCGACAATGAACTTTAGGAAAACTTTGGAGGCATACTGTGATATACGGCACGTGTTTTCAATTGAAATTTTCAATGATTAAATTAAGCATGACATTTTTTAAACAGTATACTGTTGACGCGTTAAGCAAGCAACAACAACAACAAAAATTATTGGAAATACAGATAATAATTTAGCTCACTACCTTATAATTTAGTGCAAATTTTATCTCCATTACATGAATTTGTTTTTTCACCTTTCAGCGGAGAATCTGCTCATTATCAAGGCAAAAAATCATTAAAGCTTACTTTGATTATTTTGTAAGCTAGTAAGCATGTTTTAGTAGATATTAACGAGTTTTAATAAAAATAAAAATTAAATTTCCAAAATTATTCATGCAGTTTTTGTTTTTCACTACGTGTTAAATATTCCATTGAAGATTAGCGATAAACTAACGAAATGTGAAATCCATTTCCCATTGGTCATTTATTACCTGATTTAAAATAAGATGTATAAATATGCATTTTGCAACACTTTAAAATGGTATTGTTTCATTCTATCATTATGCAAACCGTCATTACTGGTAAATAATGTCAGCAGCAGAGAATTCTTTCAGCAGGATATGTTTCAGGGAACTTATATAGTGCATATAATTGGTACTATTATAGTAAATATTATTTCTAGTAGTAAATCGAATGAATATGTTGAAAATTTGTGTCATGTGTGTGTGGGAAAACTTTCTTACATAATAACGTTTGCAAAACAATACGCTTCTCGCAACACAATGTTAATTTTTAGAAGCATAATGCATTGAGGCTGGGAGATGAGCATCATAATGTTATTGCATAGGTATCATCCTCATATAATGAAATTATATGCAATATTCATGCAATAATGCTTCATCAAATATTACGAATTTATTACCAACTTGTTCAAAGTTTGACATTGTCATTCGAAAAAGTGTTGTATGAATATGTCACATCTTAAAGGAAGATTCTCTCTGTTAGGAACATAAATGTTTTTTGGGAATAGTGTTTTGGAGCTTGATGTTTCATCGGAAGGGCGCAGAAATATTCAGTGCATATATACATACATACCCTGAGGGTAAAGCATAAAATGTGCAATATTCCACTGGTCTGTGATACATACCTATTACCTACAAATTGTACAATAGTAACTTTGTGGATGGCTGGATATTAGAATAAAAATGTGTTTATCCCCGTCGGCATCGGGAATAAAACTTAATTACTGTTATATTCACAAAAATTACTAAATGAAACGACTCGTGTCGAAGATACAAAATTTGTAAGTATTATCATTAGGCA
>JAQFYG010004329.1:0-11172 GCA_034694325.1 Entomobrya corticalis | reverse complement strand
TATAAGGAAGTGAAATTTTGCCTACTTATATATATTGGAATAGTATATATCACCTTCTATAACACGCTCATATTAAACTTTATATGATGTCTGGGTATTTAGTGCACAGTGCACACATGTTGAAATTCCCTTTGAACATTTAAAAAAGGTAATAGTAGTTCAGGTTCAGACTGTATGTATGTATATTATATTAGGCACAAAAAGGAATGGTGATGATGATCAAACCATTACAAGCGCTCATGTTGAAATTGGGGATCTAATTCCATTGAATGCTGCCAATCCTATGAAATTGCACTAAATTACTAGTCATGAGAGTTTTTTGTGTAGATCGAACTAGTTTGGAAAGCGAAGAGCAAAGGGAGAGAGATGCTTCTACATATTATTATTATGACTACTATTATTACCTTGCTACTTTACTTATCATTACACTATGCAATAGTATTATGCCGGCGTATGGATAATCAGCATAATATACTGACTCTTTGAGAGCTTTATCCCGAGTGGAGTCCAGGGAAAAAGTACTCAAACTAGCAAATTGTATCCAAAACAGTATAACAAGAACTTCAGATCCCCTTTCATTCGAAATTCTGTAAAACCAGTTACCAGCTCCGAGCAAAACTCATCAACAGCAAAAACTTTTAACGCTATCTGGTATCTGTATGATTACTTAATTTAGGATCAGCTTTGGTGCTTATTGAAAATCTCTGAATTCAAAATAATCAAAGTAAACTGGATAACTTTTGAGGCGAGGATAAAACATTTGAAGCAGCAAACTAGGCATTCGCGAACCTTTTACTCAAGTAGATGTGCAGATTACTTTTACTTGTCAATATTAATAAGCCAAAGAATATTCGCTTTTATGTGCTAGAGAACATATTTCTTTTGATAAGTATAATATAATTTTATTCACATTAGCATTACAAACCAAAACCATATCTGACAAATTCATTTACGTAACGAGAAAAAATCTTCAAAAGATGCAAATTTTATCTAGATTTGCAGCAACAAACACTAAAATTCAAGGCAAGCTTCCAAAACCACTCGGAAATTATTGTATGTTTACTATAAAAACCATCATATTGTTCTCACCATAATACTCTTGGACAAATTTGTTTCTGCAGAAAAGTAAATTTTGCAATCGCTTTCATGCCTAATATGAGTCAGTGGTCCGTCAGAGATGCAATCTTCTTTTACTCTTCACAGTACTGTCCATTATCTAAAATCCTTTTGGAAATTACGGTGGAGTAAACAAACATATGTGAATATACATGTACATACCAAAGTATACATATATTCCACGATTTGCATTCTAGTCTGAAGCGCAAAACACTGTTTTCCCATTAAACAGACACACACAGGAGAAAGGATGTCGGATCCCTGGTGGAATAATGGAAAATACCACAGACACAAAATTGTGTGGTTTTTGGTATGTAATAATAAGCAAAGCTCTATAATAATGCATGAGAAAAGTATAATAATGTTGTCACAACGTATATACTAATAACAGCCAAAAATGAATGAAAGGTTAAGCCCAACATTGTAATCTTTTTTCTCTTTTGATGCCAGTAAAATGCTCCTGCTGCTGCATATAACGAAGATGATGATAATATGATGATGATAATATCATGGCTTGGCAAAAAGTCAGTTGTTCGGTTTGTACCCCTGCACGGCAGAGAGGAAGCATATGCTCCAAAGGAAAAAAGGAATTGAAAAAAAACCAAGGTAAAATTTAAGGTTGAATGAACGCATGGCATAGACTTGCATGGATTCGACAAGAAACAGAGTTGAGCTGGAAATATAAAAAATTTGTGTTCGGGATCCAAAGTTATAACTTGCGTAGCAGAAGAGAGTAACCAGAATGGCGATGACCTAGTGATCAAAATTTCGATGCATGGCATAATGTATCTGTCACTTGCAAAGAGAATATAAAGTTGATACTAGTCTACTTTCCGGAGTTTTTCTTTTTATGACATTTCTCATTTTAGTAAGAAATTAATATTGGAAACCAATGCCTAGTCTATAGTATTACTGGAATTGCTTCTTAGCCGCTTTCCGTTTCTCATTAGCCTGGTGCCCTATTCTGTTATTATTTATCATCAAAAAACAGCAAGGACATGTAAGTTAGTTTTCTCCTTGATTTTTTCTAGTAACTTCAAGATAAAGAAAATCTTGTAAGCCTTTATGTTTTCCAAAGTTTTCTTCCTGGTTATTTACTGTTACTCTCTTTCTTTCAGTTTATTCAATTTGATGATCATAGTGTTTTGTAACCGGTTCTTTGGTAGGGATCATAGACGAAAATGGAATGAAGACAGGCAGATTATTATTAAACGGGTATATTGAACATTAAGAAGTATATAAGGGGAATGAACCCTAAACTTAGACAAGAATAGTAGTCCTTTCCCTTCGTGTGTTGACTTTTATACTTGATTATATTCCGTAAATATTATGTTGTCGTCCTGCCTTCTTAAACCTTTCACTGTTCAAAAGAGAAAAGGAATTTTCTTTTAGAACGAAGCATCATAGTCTTATGTGCTTTTCATTAGTTTACGGGCTTATGAATATTTTGTACATGCGTTGCCTCATCTTTAAATAAGATGACATTCTATTATAACATAAACTTTTAAACTGGTAAACATCCTTAGACTGTAGATACATACTTCTTAAACTTGTTCATCAAAAATAAAGCTTAAACTCAACAGAGAAAGCAAAAGTTAGCCATAACTATGCAAAGTTTAGTAAATGTCATAGTAAAGTAGGGAAAGAGGATAAAGAAAAAAATTTGATGCTGTCGGCGAATATTGTGAATGCTTGGAAGTGATACAATTTAATATCATTACGTTGATGGGAGGGAATGGGTGTATCTTGCTGGTGTAGTCTGCCGTATGTTTGCGACTTCAAATAATAAACAAGCTACACATTTCATCTTTATTATACTATCAGCTACTTTAATGTAGTCTAACTAATATAGTTACATTGTTATGATGAGGGTATTTTTTGTACAGAAGCAATATCCCTGAAAAGAAAAGTTTATTCAATGCTTTCTCTTCTTCGTCTTCATTTTTTTCCTCTGCTTTTGCCAGCCGAATTTTCATCTCTGCAGGCCCGGAAAACTAAATAAGACAAGTCTCTTCCAGGAGCGCGAGCGGCAGTTGAAAACGGCAGCAACAGTGGCAGACTTACTGAGAGAAGCTCACGAGAAGAATAATAATGGTTATAATAACTGCTGTTCTGTATATATGTGAATTTGTGTTTCTTTTTTGCTGGTACAAGTGTGCCTGTTTGCTGCTAACCACTGTTGAGTCTGTTTAGAGAAACGAAAAGAAAAGGGGACGGAAAAAGAGAAAAACGAATATATTGAGCATTCACCCATGTGGAGAAATCAAAGCATTTGCTTTGCCCTATATCTTCATTCCCATTTATCCAATTTCTTTTCTTCCTTTCCCCCATGTTCTCTTTTGCAAAACTAGTTACATGCATAATGGCTTTTGCCTCGCTATATGCATGAAAATGATAGAGAAACTTGTGGTGTTATGTGTGAGTGGGTTTCCACACGAGAATGGTCCTCGTCTTTCCACCAAAAAATGAATATACATATTATGTAGGTACATATATTACACATATTTATATCTGTCCAAAAATAAAGCGTAGTACAAAGTTCAATCGATTCAATCTCCCATTTACTAGCAAATGGCTCCATTTCGCATTCGGGACCTGGATTTCCTTTTTTCTGTCTAGTTTTTCATGGTTGCTTCAATGAATAGGTTTGTGTCTATGCTGCTGTTATACACTATTCTTTTTTCTATAGGTTACTATTACAAGTGGAACGATGAGATGAGAGGCTTCAGTGTAGATATTACTGGTGGATTTTACTATTTTGTGTGCAATTTTGCGATTCTTTTATTCAATGTAACATAAGACATATACCAAATAGTACTTGCTGTATGTATACTTCACATAGTCCTTTTCTTTCTGGTCTTTTTTCCAAAGAAAAGAAATCTAATCCATGAATGCATCGTTTTTTCCTTAGCTTTGACTGCTGTTGTTGATGTGTACAGGAAAATCTTATTATAGTCGTTTTCCTGACAGGGTTTTTATCCCACACACACACTCATCCACAGTCACAGACAAAGAAAGAAAACCGTTCAGTACTGTTCAATCTAATGTGAGCATTTTTCTGGCTTCTATAATGTGTAATTTTAAGACATTTGGTGAAACCATCATTTATGAATTGAATTGACTCATATATATTTGTAGTGAAGAAACCTGGAGGAAACCAAGACGCACTCCACAATAGGGCTGTAGGGACGTTTGGCATTAAAGCAAAAACACGCTTAAAGACTCACGCATACATTTATTCTTGTACTTGCTTATAAGTATAAGAATATGCACAACGCACCATTATACTTAGAATTTGTATAGAGTTTATTTCAAACAACAGTTGACTTACTTTCTGGTCCAATTTTTACTCTGGATTATTACATTTGTTGGGAATCTAACAATGGCGGAGAAAGCATTATTGTGCCTACACAAAACAAAAATACTTTGTAGAATATTTGGCAAATATGATGACGGTTTTATAATATGCTTGCCCAAAAACTCAGTACAAAATCTGCTAGTCTTTGCAATCTTTTATGCTTATTTTTTATGGGATTTGGAAATAATAAAGCTGTTTTCGAATAAAAAAGACAATGAGAGAATAAAAAGTTTCAGAAATCAATACATGCTCTAGTATTTTATTTTCTATTTCTCGATTTAGTACGAAAAATGCTTGTTATTTTTCTTTTTCAACAGTTCATTTTTCCCAAGTCGTTTACTTTGAATGTATGAAGAGCCCTTGCTTGCTTGTACTCCTAAAACATGAACTAAAATGATATTGGAACAAGATGAGAGACAGAATTGAATATTACACTTGGCGCAAAAGAGAAATGCGAGGAGTATTTTTTTCTGTCGCTGCCTGCCTCTCAATTTAGCTTTTTAGATGCTACATCTAAGATAAGCAGAAAGGAAATGTAAGCTACCTATCTTATTTTCTTCTTTGAAATGTACAAAAAATAACACCAAAATTGTTTGCTGTGTTATGTGCTTCTGTTTGTCTTTGAAATGGATGGAGCATGTGTATGTAATACCTACACGTGTAAGCGGAGCAGGTGAGTGCTCATCTCGTTTTTGCCTCTGTACATCAGCGGTAACATTGGTTCTCTCTGAATCCGAGCCAAAGTTGTAGGTGTTCTTTATTCTACAAGAAGAGCAGAAGATCCTCCCTAGAAATAATAATAATGGGAAATAGATGGATTGACTTTCACTTTAACAGTGAAATATAAGAAGTAAAAGAAGAGTAAAAAATAAACAAAGTTTCTGTAACTGATCCTTTTTCGCATTTGCTTGCGATTTATGTTCATGTGTCGCTTATTTAAGTGCATTTGTATAGGTATCTGTATAAATTCCTTGATGCAAAAAGCATATATGAGTGTTTTATTTGGGATACCTAATGTTGTGCTTGGATGTTTTTTCCCATTGCACACAATACACACTTTAGTTCACATATTTACTTGCTTGATCTCACATTTTGGTGTTTGACTTTTTTATTGATTCCGTTGATCACACCACTATTAGTTAGTTAGTTAGAGTGCGTACACAAGACAGAGAAGCCGAGCCGTGTAAATGGGCGAGTCCTCTAATCAAAATGTTACCTTTTCCCATTACAGCTAATATGAAAGTTAAGCCGCGTCTCATGATGCAGACATAGAGAAGAGTCAAGTTAAAAGCAACGTGAAATTTTATCAGCAGTAGCAGAAGAGGCGACTTTTTTCTCTCTCTGGAGCTTTTCCGGGACATGACTATACATCGTTACTACATAGTGTTTCTTGAATGTAGTTGAAGTTTCCAATTCGTAATGACAAACGGAAGCTATTTTTGGAAGTTGATGATAAAAGTAAAGGGAATGAAAAGCCGACGTTCATTAATTATTTTATTTCATTTCTTTTTGGATCAACGCAGCAACGTGACTATAATAGACGCTTCCATTTTATCTCATTCTTTCTCTCATACTCAACTGTTTTGCTGTTATGCGTGGTCTTCAGTAGTACCAAAGCACCTAATTCAGCTTTCTCTTTTTGTTACGGATTAAAAGAGTATAATATTGCATTCTATCAATATATTGACGACCTCGTACGTATATGCAATGCATGTAGCTAGCCACTTATGCGCTATTAATTTAATGGATCTCAATTAACTTCTCTGATAGTGGATCAAGCAGAGAAGAAGATGGGGCAGTTAGGCTACG
Source organism: Entomobrya corticalis (assembly GCA_034694325.1). Taxonomy (NCBI): domain Eukaryota; kingdom Metazoa; phylum Arthropoda; class Collembola; order Entomobryomorpha; family Entomobryidae; genus Entomobrya; species Entomobrya corticalis. The sequence continues at coordinate 4,889 of JAQFYG010004329.1, read as the reverse complement.
GGAAAGGATATCTGTGAGATACACGGCGTTTATATGATATTTAATTATACTATAAGGCTCTATACATTACTTAGCAGTTAACAAAAACGTTAAAATTGAAATATTAGCACAGAAAGCTAGTTGAATGACAATTCTATGATAAAATATTCATTATTAGGTTTCGGTATTCAATCAACACGGTGAAAACCCGACAATGCACATAAAGTGGTGGAAAAAGTTTTTTAAACACTATTCTCCCTCGTTGTTTGCAAATGTTGTGTTGTAAGTAATCTCAATTTTATTCATTTTTAATGCTCATTCCACTTTGAAAGGGCAAATATAATTTTAGCTCCGATTGGAAAATTCTATAATTCAAAAGCATACACACACACATACATATATACAGTAAACTTCATTAACAATTCAAACTGAAAATATACAACCTTAACGTTTAAATTCAAAAAAGGTAATTCTATACTATCATACTACGATCAAGATGCGATTTTAAAGCAGTAGTTGCTAGTGTACTAACAATGTGATTTGTAAATTATGCACTTATGATCTTCGTCAACTGAGTTATGTAACCGTGTTGAAAGCACAAAACTGACAATGAAAACATTTTACTGGTTCGAAAAGCGCGGATGAAGGGTTACATAAGAAACACTTATCAGGCCACTACATTTTCAAAACAAAATTCATGTATAAATATGTGAAGAGAACATGATTACATAGGAATAATTTTTAGTTAGTTTTGTTTGTGTTACATAAACTTACAAAATCCTTATTGCAAATTTAGTTACACAATTTTTGACAAATTCCATTTCTCTCAACTTGTTGGCTTTTGCACTACCGAATGAAGAGTAAAATAGATGATAAAGTAAACATGCATTGTTTAGATCACGTATTATGTAGAGATTGTCTATGGTAAACAACTTTACTCTAAAATAAATAACTTTTTAATTAACTGTGGCATTGCATTGTTTGCTTTTCAGACTATATTTTAGTCCATTCCTTTTGATTTTAGTAACGAGGCATATCTTTCTAGCAGAAAAAAGTTTGATGATTGCCTCATATTCGTCGTATTGGACAAGAAGTTCTGTGACTGGAAATAACAGCATCGTTACCTTTTGTATTTCATAGAGATTCATCGTCTGCGATAGACTTTCAATCTGCCAAGTTTATTTTTAGCTCCATAATTTTCCATACGTAAAAATCTCTTTAGTCTGCATTTGCAATTTATCAAGTAGGTATACTTTTAAAAGTATACGTTGGAAAACGATAAAAAATTTGGTTATACAACTTTCAGTGTTCTGAATTGAAATTCCTCCTAGAAACTTTTTCCTCACAGAGTATATTATATATTAATAATATTAAAATTGAGTTGTGGAAGACTCACGAGCACGGGCAGATGATGAAAAGGAAGACACAAAAAATCCTTCATCTCACGTCACGTCGCCAACCTGGCGAGCGGCAAGGGTAAAGCTAAACTGTTGGTGGTGGAATAATTTTCCGGAGGTGTGCCTTCTCCAGGTATGCATATCAAATTACCAGAAATAATATTGCCTCTACAATCGTTTCCTCTTCTCTGCTTCCACAGTCAATCTGTGCGAGTTGAGTGCACCTTTTTTTACCTCAGCGAAAAGCACACGTGCATTCATATGCTTTCCTAACCATCTTAAATTACACCACCATTACCATTACTCTCTGCCATTTATTTCTATTGTCATCTGTCACTTTTATATGTGCATATATAAAGATAGATGCTTCTTTATAATAATATAATGGATCAAATCCCAAAAGTGTATCCACACACTGCCAACCGCACACATACTTTCACTGCAGTTTGCCAACATGCTTTCTCGTAAGCAAATATTCTTTGGTTCACTGGCAAACACCCAAGTCAGCAGTCAGTATGAAGAATCAAGCCGCTTTTCCGTTCTTGTAGACATAGACTAGTCAACGACTTTCTTCCACAGCCGGGTATATATATAGTTGCAGAGCCCTTAAAGTGAGGTTGTTATCAATGTATTTTTTATATCAATCTATTAGTCTTTACCTCTTCTTCCAGCAAGACATTTTCTTCTGACCTCGGTAAACGCAAACGATGAGACGTATATACATATAACAGTAGGTATATGCAATACATTAGGTATAGGTATGAATTTGCACAGTTTCTTCGTACAAAATATTGAACAGCATTGACTCTGAAGTCTACTAATATAAGCTTGGAAGAATGATATGGCGAAAGTCAAGAGCAGAACATCGTCAGTGTCAGTGTCACCCGAGCATGGAATTGTCACAGGCGCTCTTTCACTTTTTTCTTCTCCTTTCTTCAACATAAAAATTTTTCTTACAGAAAAAACAAAGACATTTTGTGACTTTCGTAATTCGTTTAAGAACATCCCCAAATGACACGATGACGGAAAGTTCGCTTTCCTTTTCAATGTATTTGCTCAGCTGAACGTAACCAAGAACGTGACTTAACTTCTTCGTCAGTCTACAAAAACGTGTTTTAATGAGTTGTGTGTCGGATGGGGTACAAGAGAAACTAACTTTTTGTGTTTTTTCCCTCTTTTCTTTTGCTGTGTGTAACGTCGTAAAACTCGCTTGGAAATCGTATAAAATAAACCATAATTAATTTGTTTTCCGTTGCATTTCCTTTCGTTTTTCGAGAGACTCTGAAAAATAGAATAATGTAGCAAAAAGTTATTCCCATAAAACTATCGTACTTTTCCTTGCTCACCTCTACATTCCTGTACATTTCCTCATTTCTGTTTTGACCCATAAGAAGAAAACTTGGAAAAGAGCAGAGATGCAAACCATGGAATTGGAAAAGTTGCGAAGATGATAATACAAAAAGTTTATTTAACAAATTAAACGAGTGTAATAAGAAGAGAGAGAGAGAAGAGGAGCACGAAGAAAGATAAAATAGAAAACTTATGAAAATTCAAAGCAAACGGACAAGAAAGTACGTGTTAAATGCATGAAACAGACAATGTAATGCGTGATCAGTAAGATTGGCTCAAAGCAAAGAGTGTCGGAATATACCTATTGGAACATGCATGTCTACATTGCTCGATATCATAACAAGTTGGAAATCAAGAATGAGAACGACGTCGTAAAGAGTTGCATGATTAATTCATTGGTAGTCGTAGCTGACTGCATTGATAGTTGTACTATTCATTCTTTCGACATTCAAGAAAATGAGAAGTTGTTCCCCACAAAAGAGAAAAGTGTACCCTTTCATCTTTGTGCTTTCCCTGTCGTTCCAATGAAACTTTTAGTAAGACGAAAACGAACAGAATGTTAATTTTGCTACTTTTAATGAACTTTTTAATATTTAAATGTATGCAGTCTGAATATTGAGATGCAAGCACTAGCAAGCTGAAAGCATTGAATTGAAACGAGGCCCAAGGTTTATTTCTATGAATGAATGGTAATATTTTTGTTTTATGGGTATATGTAATTATGTAACCACACACATAACAGAATAGACAGCTTCTTTTGCTTTCGGCCAGTTCTTTTCAACATAATATGACCTTCATTCTAAAATTGCACATTATATGTAACATCATCCGATTCGTTATACATTAAAGGCCGCCAGAATTTAATATCCGCTATTAACAATTCAAGCAGTTCGTTGTTTCAAGCTCCGTTTGCGGATTGTTGTTGAAAGAAATATACTTTTATAGAAATATGGCCGTTATCTTTAATATATCGGAACAACGCAGTCACTACACTAATGGTGTCTTCTTAGGTATTTACCAACATAATGTTGATGGGAAATATGGGCTTCTATTATGCCATGTTTACTCTAAGCATCAATTTCTTTCGATTAGTACTATTCACTTTTGAAGTGATAGTTGGTTATATAGTTATATCTTATTTCTGTTAACTTACTTAATGAATTTACATATATTTTCCATTGCAAGAACTGTGCCTCATCCTTGACCCTTAACTATGTTTTGTGGCGCAGCACTCTCTCTACCTAAATATGCAAATCAGTTTGCCTTCTTCAATGTCAGCTCGTTGTTTCTCTTCTGAAATCAAGTGGAAGTAATCTAAAAGATTTTTGCCGTCCATCAAACAGATGAGTTTCTTTAATGGCTATAGAAATTGGCAGAGCAAACATTATAGTTTATACCGATGTTTTTGATATCGTTGTTCTATACGACTAGCAACTGTAAGTGCCTGAAACTATGTATTACGCTATCCTTCGTATTTTTTTGGAAAGTTGCATTCTGATAGGCCATATGCTACACTGCAGTATGCATCCTCCCATTATTTTTTGAATCCATCTCTTAACTACAAAGCTTGTCACGGGATAGAAGTGAGCACCCCTTGGAGAGAAGGCGAAAAAAATGTTGATAGAAGCCGTATTTATTTTGTTAACTGCAACAATATCCAGCACCACTGTGCTCGTACTAGACAGCCCAGCAATATGTTATTACCATTATTAAATGGGATTTCAAGCGAAACTGATATGACAGAATGTCTGTTCGTCGTATCATGTTACAGTACAAAAGTCACAAGCTACTGCATGCATGGAATGGCGCAGAGAGAAAGTGACTGGGCTGCCCATATTATATTATGGCATTTCCCATTTCTTCTTGTTTGGCTTTCTCTCTGCATCTTTACTTTCATCTCTGTGTTTAGTCTTCATGATTTCTACGCTGCCTCTCTTCTTCATCGTCATCTTGATAGTTATGATTTTGTGAAATGATATCACATTGCTTTAAATCCCATCGTTTCCCATTTCCCCGTCGTCTTCATTTTCCGCTTCTTCCAAAACTGTAAAGCTCACCCGTCGTCTGCGTGGGTTGCTTATTTTCCTTGCCACTATTCACCACCATTACTACAGATACCACGGCCGTTACGACCGCCGTTGATAAGATCAGATTCGATGTGGC
>JAQFYG010004328.1:0-11173 GCA_034694325.1 Entomobrya corticalis | reverse complement strand
TCAAAAACTGGTCATCATCATCGTATGTGGTGTGCAGTAAATTTATGTTCTTTCATCCAATATATTTTATTAGACAGATCATTAGTATCAGAAAAACGGCCACAATAAACTGATCAACGAAATAGTTAGAGTACATTTAGTACATATAATAGAGATAACACAAGAAATATATGCCCAACCTAGTACCTACCTAGTATACATATATTCATCATCATCGCCATCATCTAATATCAATTCAGTTCCAATTAGTAATATAAATGAGCTTGGTTTGGTGGCAGTGTGATGCTGAAAGGATTGATGGTGATAAAAAATGTTGACTTTTTTAGTAGCAGTTCAACAGCAGAGCACCTCTTGATCATCCCAGAAAAATCCCAATACAAATTCAATTCAACACCCAATCCATCCATCTACTATCTAACACGAAAAAAAAGCAATCCAATCCAAAAGGTAATTTAATGTCCCAAGTGACGGCGCGTCAATTTATAGCTTGCGATAAATACTACATGCCTACCTTCATCAAACAATATATCAGCACCATTTCAAACCAGCAGTCAACTCACTGCATTTGCTATGCAGTTGCCTGTCCATCCGACCAACACACCGTGTCAGTTGGACATGTTCACTGTTAAGTTAATAGTGAAAAAGGTACCTACATAAAGTATACCTGTCCAGTTATATAACAATGTATAACAGATACTACTATATTATTATTATTATCAGCTTCACATGTCACATATATTTTATTCTTGCACTCAACTTAAACTTAAACCAGTGCTTCTTCTCCTCCTGATGAAGGATCGGCAGCCGGCTTTTCTCCTCTAAAAAATACTTTATATGCTTTTTAAACATCCTCATCCGACAAATTGCACTAATTCCATTCAGCTCGTAAAAATGACTACGACGAAAGGTACGATAAAAAGGAAAGAAAGAAGAAAAGCAGAACTCTAAAGAAGAGATGATGATGATGACAACAATGCGTACGACCGTTTCTCCGTGAATATAAAATTGCGCTATCTCTCTTTTTTATTGTATTACATTCTTGAAACCGCGTCATCATTTTATATTTCCACACGGTATCAAGTTTTCATAGAGTTTTATTTTATCAAATGTTAGTAATGCAATGGATCACGTTCCGTGTAAAATAAAAATTGAGAGAATTACTTTATTTACAAGTTAAGAAATATAAAACCAGCCGGGGAGTTAGTATTATTATAAGTGGTGTGAGGAGAGAGGATATGCATAATACGAGATAATCAACCATCAACCCGCGCGAGAAGATCCTGATCAGCGCAGGCGTAAGTGTAACAGTTGTCGGTCAGTCATTCATGATGAAGTTGATGATATTATGATGGCTCGATATACAAATATAATATAGTTGTATTATATATGCATATACATTTTACAATATCCTCTCTTTCGAGAATGACGACAAATTAAAAAAAGGATTGGTTCCCATAAAGTAAGGTATATATATTGATGGCTGGTGTTATGTTGGATGTGGTCTGTACAGAACGGACGGAAAACCGGACTAATTTTGTTATCATCATCTTTAGAGACAATCATCATCATCAAAGAAAGCTGTATAAGTAGTAAACCTAGATGAGCCATTCCCTGCTTTTTATATTCATTATGCTCTAGAGAGAGGGAGAAGTCAATTAGCATTAAAAAGTCATAATGAGCAACGCTTCACTGCTGCTCACTCACATAACAAACATACACATACACATGCTTGCCTGCCCACAAAAACAATGCAAATTTTTACAAAAAACTTACAAATTTGAAAATAACACCTGAGGAAATTTATTAGTTTATTTTCTTTAATTACTTTACTAAGAAAAAAGAACAGTTGATCATCTTGAAGATCATCAGCAAGAAAATTAAGTATAAACTTTAAACTTTAATGCAATTATCATATAGAGAAAAATGATGACGAATTGGTTCAGAGTTCAGAGCGGAGCAGTTCATTGTGGTTTAAATTTTTTTCTTGTGTTTGTGTCTCCCATTTTTGTTGTTTTATGACTTGTCTTTTTGGGCTTGGCTCTATTATATCACAGGTGCTCTTTTCCTTTCTGTTACATTGACATTGACACCAACACTTCTCAAAAGTTCATTTCAAGCAATTCAACTCTTGCTAATGTTATATCCACCTTTAAAAAAATGTGAAATAAGTATATTCATTTGATTATGGAACATGATAGCAAATAAAAAAATAAGCAGTTGGTCGGTCGGTTGAACAGAAAAGAAAAGAAGAAAAAAAAAGTATATACACTGGCTAGAGAAATGGGAGATAGATACAGATACATGGGCAGTGTGGCAAAAAGCAAATTTTTTTTCACTGGTGTTTTGTGTGTCTGTGTTGCCTTGTGTTATTGTGTAGTAATGATCAAGATAAGACAAGAGAGAAAAGAAATACCTTGAGTGTATGTACTATTACGGGTTTACATGGAATAATGGCTTTGTTGAAAATCCTGCATGAATTGTTATAATGTTCTCTGGGTAGATAGTACACTCCTGATATGATATCATTCACGATGTTGATGATCATGATGATTGAGATCGGAGCGGCTCTTTGCTTCTGCTTCTGCTAATCCTGTGTTGTTTTAATAGTGCTCACTAAACTAGTAATAATAATTATAATGGTATCAAAATGAAGACGGATAAATGAGTTATGAGTGTGTAGAAAAGAGAACAAGAATTCAAAGAGCACACACACACACACACAGCACTCACCAGCCACATATATATATCTCCACTTCTCTTTCTAGTAAGTAGACATAAAAAACTATAAAGTCAAGTTTAAAGTTGTTGTTGAGGTTGTGGAATGCATGAAATAATGAAGAACGACCAAGGTGGTGGTGCTAGTAGTAGTTTTTTTTTGCTGTGTGATGATATGTAGAAAATAGTAGTGTGTTTAAGAACGCAGAAAAGGGGTATATTATATAATGAATTATTATCATTTTATTGAAAAATAGTATGATATACTTGTTTAATGTTGGTATTTCGATAGACGTGTGTGGATTTTAATGTGTATCATCATCAACATCATTATAAATTGTGGTCCGTAATGTTAATAATAATAACATTCATTATGAATAATGTAAGTAGGTATATTGTATCTATCTATCTATCACTTAAAGGAATTGTAGGTAGGTATATTATATGATGATCATCATCAGGAATAAAAATTTATGTAATAAAATAATTTTCTCTCTGATGAGACGGTTGGCTGCTGAACGAAATGAAGGAACGTCGTCGTCCGTCGGTGTGCTTCATGCAGCCTCGTGTGTGGCTTGACCGCAGAAAGAAACAGAATTTTGGAATGAGAAAAAATATGGCTGCAGTCGACTGTTCACTATATATCGCTTATTCTTTCTAAAAAAATATTATTATAATAGTGTGTTGCGTTATGTACACTGGAGAATTAGCTGTGACTAATAAAGAGCAACATTAAATACCTTTCTACTTTTTAAGCGTGACGATTAACTCATTTTTTTCTTCTTCTGACTTTGGCGGCGGCTCTGATGGTGCATGTTAGCTTTTTAAAAAAATCATTTTTAATGAACATGTGGACCGGTATATACGAGCGACCGTGATGTTGATGAATGTTCATCATGATCATCGTCATCATTTTATGCACTTTGGGAAAATATATAGCTTGTCGACAAAATGCACAAAAATTGCAAAGGAACGAAAACCTTCAGAGGAGTACTCGCACCAACTTGTTATCTTTGCATTTACCGCATTGTTTTAGCATTCTCCTTCTTCATAATGTCCTTATCTTTCTCAAATGAAATGAAAAAAGCTCCTTGACTAATTGGGAAAATTTTATGTAGCTTTTTTTGAGTGACGTGTGATGATCAAGACTCAGATATAAAAATGAAAATGATGTTTTGTTATTTCTGTATAATTCCTGCAATGCTTTGAAGCAGACGACCTTGAGAAAAGATTTTTTAGCACAGTGCACTTTGCCTATTTATTACAACTACACGGTCTAGAGGGACAGGTAGAAAAACACAATCGTCATAATGATGATAATAACAATTAGAAGGAGATAACAGGAGGTATTTTACAGATTGTTTTATAACCAGTGGTTTGCCTATGTGTACTTTTTAACTATTTCATTTAGCTTGCTGCTCAGTCGGCAGCGGTGATGAGTACGTCTTGCGTTTTGTCATTGTATCATTTATATTTTGAAGCAATTGTTTTGTTAGCATGTTCGTATCATATCGCGTAAGGATATCATCATTCATTTTATTGTATGATTCATGATAATATGATATGGGCAATAAAAAACAACGAGAGACACAGGCTATTTACTTATTTGTGATCCTATTTTGTGATAAAAAAATCCACTGCTGTGCTCTTATTATTATCATTTTGGTCTATTTTGTCCATATATGTATATGACTGTGTAGTTGTAGTTTAAAAAAGTAATCTTAATTGTTTATACTCTTATTTGTGATAACGATTCTGCTGATGAAATAATGAGACAGGTAGGGAAATAAAAAACTTTTGGTTCGTTGCTTTTTGTTGTTGACGATGCTGACATTACTCTGGAATTTTTATGGTTGATTAAGAAAGAGTTTGTTTCGTGTTTGTGTACCCACTAGACACATAACGACACAAGAGTATATAAATGTGTTATTTAAAAACTTGTCATTGTCATCTCATCATTATTATCATCATCGTATTCATGGATCGTTCGAGTTTGATTAAAAAGAGCATTTAGCAATAAAAATCGCCGTAAAAACTTCACGGGTTAGTTGAGAAAAAAGAGGAATGTCTTGTTTTGTCGTTTTTAATGATAATGATGATTACGACGTCGTCGATCTGTTTGCTTCACCTCAACAAAAATGTCCACAAATTTTATTTAAGCGTACACCTTACACTCTCCCCCTCTCATCTCCATAAAAATAAAAAAGTATAAAACTAACAAATCTTTTCCACATAAAAAAGCACTAGATTATTATTATGACTGTTTGAAAATACAAATATATACAGCGATACGTTAAGAAATGATGTTGAAAAAGTCAATATTGCCTGGAGGGATTCTAAAAAAGAATGACAAAACAACTTGTGTCATGTACAACTTGTCCTGTAGCTTCAATAGAAACTCAACAATGATGAAAATACTCCTCTATCAAGTCTTAGATTTTAATACTTACATATTTAAACGGTCTGTCTTTCAATCTCAGTATTCAAATTCTACCAATGTCTTCTTATATCTGTCCTCTTATATATATTTTTCAGTAAAAAGGAGACATTCTGGTTTTTCTCATCTTCTGTCTCCTTTTTCATCATATTTTTTTCCTTCTATCGGTCATCCCATCTCGGTGCACAAAACAACGGCAATAACAACAATGCAAAATGTTTTTTATTGTAGTGTGCTGGGTCTGGGTACTACTTTTTCCGTAGCCCACAATAAAGAAAAATTTGTTTTTTATTCTAAAATTGCATAGGCGGAATTTTTACATTGTTGCAAGAAAATATTGTTCATGTTGCTTATTGTTGTTGGTAAATGTGTGGGCAAAAAACCAAGTTGTAAGTATACTCACTCAAGATGATGACTACGACAAATTTTTCTGCCTCATTTTGTCATTTGAGAAGGACAATACCAGACAGCAATCTTATACTTAAATGGTCACTTCTTCACTTGCATGTCCAGTTTTATCAATGCAATAATGATCATAATCATCATCTCATACAACTGCATTGAAAGAATTAAATAGCCCATGCTTCTCTTGTACCGTACAAGTGCACATTGCCAAAAAATTATATTTCTTTCGTCTACTCTATACACCACCCCAGTTATAAGATCCCCACAAAAGATGAGAATGACACAGACACAAGCCGTATTACCGACATAAAACCTTTTTTATTTTTATTTCTTTCTCCTAAAAAAGTCACCGTGTCCGTAAGAGTTTATATATTACTTTGTTGCATAAAGATCTGCAGTAAAAAAGTGGAATTTCTCATTTTGTAACTTTAGTAGTCCTCTTGATCATGTTGATGATCACCACAGCCATATAGTATTGAGCAAGTGCAAACAATCTTTACACGTAATCTCCCTGAGCAAAACTTGATGATCTCTTTAAAAGTGCATATAATATGATAATGGTTTTTGCAGTGTGAACACGGCCATTTAACTTCCCCCAAAAAAGCCTAAACCAAAGAATGAGCAAAAAAAACTTTTTACTACTATTACCACTACTACTCCTTTTTATTTTATTATTATTTTTATTATATCATTCAAGTCATCATTCCTTTTTTCTTACTTCGTTTGCCTCCTCGAATGCTCATCGTCGTGTGCAATAATAATGTTAACTGGGAACATCAAGCCAGGAACCCACTTTGTTAAAAAGAGACATAAAAAAGGGGAAAATATATCTATTTTTTGTTCCTTTTTTTGAAAATTATATACTTGTTGCTCTTTTTTTATTAGACATTTTTCTTCCTTCCTGCTTACTCCTCTATTACTAAACTGTTCTGGTGATTCTCTTCTTCTTTTGGTCTCCTTTTTTCCTGCTGCTGGAGTAAAGCAAGTAAAGAGAAGAGTCATCATCATGAATAAGAATTGGCCATTTTTCGCCCTCGAAAATTACTCTGTCTTTTTATTATACCCAGTTGGATATAATATCTTGCTGGTTGAGGAAAAAAGGAGAAGAAGAGGAGTACAATAAAGGATATAAATACAATTTATTTCACTCTTTCTGTCTCTAGGCCAAGGTCAATGCGATTGCATATATGATGCAAAAAATATAGAAGAAGAAAACGAGGAAGGAAAGATAATAGAAAACTTTTTTTTATTTGAACTGAAAAATGGCTAACAATAAAACTATCCTCCCGAAAAATTGCGTAACAATGACCTAATAATAGCATCACAGCTTGATAATGATAATATATGGAATGCAATTCAACTTTGCACTAGTAAAGTATGTGTTTATACACAGGCAATAAAAGCTTGTCTTCTTGTTCTTGTCCTCCTGTCACGGCTAAATAATATGCAGTGATTGATTGATTAGATATTTTTTCCCTCTCACTCTCGTTCTCTCTATACTCTGCTCTGCCTCTTTTCTTCACTCATGTTTCTCTATCGTTCTTGAAAAAAACACTAATACATCATAACTGTCCAAAACGGAAAAAGTTCATCCAGTCCAGTTACATTGTAGAGCAAGGGCAAAAATATATACACATATATCTTTTAAAATATATTACGTATTGGCCGTTTTTTGTGTATATTATTGCGTATATGATGATGTAAAAGGCAAAAAGGAAGGGTTGACATATGTTACATAAAAATATTCAGTGAGTTTTGTATACAACTTTGTCAGTGTCCTTTTATTTTCTATAAGAACCTGCTCTGCATTTCTGTCACACGAAACTGCATAGTTTTCAGCATTCACTGAAAACGGCCTTTTAAACAAAAACTGTACACAACACCCTGAAAATTGAAAAGGAAAAATATATAAAATATTTCTATGTAGCGTTCCGTTCCTCCTCGGTCGATGTGAATAATTGGAGGATAATGAACGCTATCGTTTCGTTCTGGGTGGGTCACACCGTCCGTACACACCGTCACAAGTTTACAAAAGGACATACCGATAACAGTGCGTTTTGTGCTTGAAATTTTGTGAGTAGTGTTATATAGGTATATAATGTGAGTATATGTGTCTCTGTGTGAAAAAATGGTATTGTTATAATAATAGTGAGTGTTGAACAGAGGGAAGGGAATAAACGTTTAAAAGAGACGAGACGAAAATGAAGGAAAATTGTGACAAAAGAGGTGAAAAACTGTTTGTTGGGACAGATGGATGGATGGATAGGCGACAAAAACGGACGGATGGATGGATGGGTGGCACATTTTTTCCCAAAATGTTATGACGATCCTTCTCTTTTGGAATTCTGTCTCTTTTCAATCGGGCTTTTTGTTCCGCGTTCTGTTTGCTACAGTTGCTTTTCCAATGAATTGGACTAGGAAACAAAAAAATTGAGGAAAATAAAGAGATTTTTTTTCATGAGTTAAGTGAAAAGGGAAGCTAAAAACTCAAACATACAATAACAGACGCTGCTATGCTATATACAGGAGGAATACACAACAAGAGCGAAAAATGACGGCACAACGACTTGTTTTGTTATTTGTTTTGTGTCGATACGATGATGACGATTCCAGAGCGCGAAGGAAGTTCTATAGCAAAATAAATGTGTATTACTTTACTACGCACCTTTTATAATAAAAGCAGTATGTAGTAGTAGCTTTTCAGCGTAAATATTAAAATAGGCAGTGAAAATACGGGCTTATTATGATTACTTTTATTATTATTAAATTTTTAGCTTATAGGAAGGTAGTCATAAGCAGAAGAATGGAATAATGCAATAATGAAAATTGAATGAATAGAGAATAGAAGGGAAAAACGGCCCGAAAAAGTAAAAAAGACGAGCGGATAAGGGAAAACGTTTATTAGAATAAATTTTTAGACGTCTACCAATAAAATATACACGAGACATACATCACCATAAACTCATGCATAGGTAATAAGATGAATAGAATAAATAAAAATGTTATACATGTATAAAAACTTGGTTGGTTTGTTCTGTGTTGAAATTATGTGTCTGCGTAAGAGCTCCTTTCTTTCATGTTTCGTTCCAAATGACTGAATTCCAAAAAAAGGTTCATCAAGAAGTCCTTTTTAAAAATACACTCATTTCCTTTCTTTCTTCTTCGCAACGAGAAAATGTGCAAATACAAAAGTTTATATTTTTCATTCATACATCTACAAACTATTGTAACGGAACCTATAATAGAAAAAAAAGTTTTTAAAATGATAATGTGCAAAACTTATTAGCTGCGTGTTTTGTTCAACGCATGCTTATGTATCCTTGTATGTTTGTTTGAATAACATGGCAGCTGTGTAGACTGAGGACATGCGTAATATTGATTGGGATATAAAAAACAATAAAAATTGGTAGGTATATCTATATCGAAAGCATTATATTTTATATATCGATAGGTATATATTATAAGGTTGTTTATCAATCACAGCATTCACTAAACAGAAGAACAGACTGGTTTGTTCCGAGAGTGAATTCTTTTGCATCATCATGATCATCACCTTTTACCTTCTTGCTTGCTGCTCACTCCACATCATCAACAATCGATCGATGGTAAATACATAATGTATCATTATTATGCATAATGCATGCATACAAGCTTTTTGACTAATTACAAAGGACAAGAAAAAGAGTTTGTTTGAGTGGATGAGTGGCGGTGTGAAAATGGATTGATTGAAGAGAGCAGCTCTTAAAAACAGAGAAGACGATCAAGAAGACAAAAGGGAGCAGAGATTTATGTGACGTTTCACCCGACGACTAAAAAGAACGACGAGAAGAAAAAGAAGAACACGTTCCTCTATAAACATGTTAAAATATATAAATATTCTACTTACTGGCAAAATAGTGTTGGCGTGAAGAATTGGGAAGATGCACCAGCATCATCATCATCATTTTCTTTACTCATTACAAAATGCAGCAGTTTTGCTAAAGCAAGGTCATAAACTAAACAGAAGAGAATTGACTCACAGTTGCATGCATGCATACTTTTAACATGTTAATCTCAATTAATGGCTTAGAAAGACACGTTGACTTTTCTTTCACAAATTTTTATTCAGGTGGTGATGATGATGATGGTGCTCCTGCTAAAGGGTGATGATGAGGAGGAGAAGAACGACTTTATGACAAAAAAACAAATTTTTATTTTCTTCAGAGAAACATACAGAGAGAAGATGAAATACATGGTGAAAGGGTGTGGATTCTTGTTGTTTTTCTTGTGTGTAATGATAATAAAAATAGTTGACTCGAAGATGAAGAGGACTCTTTTTTCTTTTCGGCATTTTTTTATACTTCTTCTTACCGTTTTTCCTCTCTGGTCCACTTCATCATCATCTTTACGTTTGCGGTGATGATCATGTGACTGAACTGAGTGTTTGTTGTAGAAACGTATGTACCTACTAATGATGATGGAGGGATTAATGAGGTTGATTTGCCTCTTAGGCATTTTTATAGACAAATAAAGAGGATTATTATTACTGTTTTGGATGATGCTCCTGCTCCTGCTACGTGTGCCTCTTATGACGTTTATGGTGCTGGTGTGTCTTTTTTAAAAAGATTATATGGACGCATCAAAAAATCATGAAGTTGACGATTATGTATACTTATATGGGTCCCTTAAGAAGCATAAAAAGAGTTAAAAGTGTGGAGATGATATATACACAAGTCATATATCTGCCAAGCAAACTCATCAATAGAGTATATACTTGTCGCTTTCTTCAACATCATATTATAATGGTGATACCAAAAAATGCAAGACACACAATAATTTTTACATTTAACATGTGTGCATGCATCATATATAGTAAATATTCAACTCAAGTTAAGAGAGAGGGTATTTCTTTGATAATGAGTTTAAGGAGTCATTATGAGCTGGGCTCCCTGCCGGGAATAATCTAAAGAGACGCGGTGGACGACGTCAGAGGATGCATATGTTTTTCTTGTTGTGTGTGCATTGCTCCTGCTTAAAAATATTAAATTTTTGTATACATAATATTCTTTCCAGGTATACATTTTTTTCTTATTCTTCTCTACTAATTCCTCTTATTCCATATGAGCAACATATATATTTTGGACTGCTGTGTCCCTCATTCACCAGTTTAGTTGGATATTTCGATATATGAACTAAAAGAAGAATTTTCCATTATGCTTGAGCTGTACACTACTGCGCAAGTGAACTGTATGCATCCAACAAACAAAGTTTGGTTTTTTTCTTCTTCGGTTTTTCCTTCTTCTCCTGAACTGAACCCCCAGAGGCATGTATACACTTTTTGGCTGATGATGATGTCCCGCTGTGCCTTATACCCAAAGCTGGTTGGAATTTTGAGATGCTGCTGCTGCGTGTTGTGGAGAGTGGGGAGGTCTCTTTCTGACCTTGTCTCATACTTTTTCAGTTTCATGATCATCAGCAATCTCACTATCATGCTAACTTTCATATAACTTTTATAACTATCTTTCTGGTTGGATTATATTGTTTTGATGGTTTCAATTCTTGAACATATTGTTGCTCATCTTGCTGCTCTGTTGATGCTCATATTTTTATATCATTTCCAATAATAAATTTTTCAAA
>JAQFYG010004327.1:0-11173 GCA_034694325.1 Entomobrya corticalis | reverse complement strand
GGACTCGTGCCCCCACAGCTGCTGTTGCCTGGTTGCAGAGGACTTGCTTCCCTCGCTGCTGCTGGCTGTAGAGGACTCGTTCCCACACTGTTGCTGTTGTCACCTCGACCACCACAGCTGGGATGCTGGCGGTGACGAATGAGGATGATGTCTGCATATCAACCCGCCTGGTTGTACAGGTCTCCCCCACTTCTGTGTGTGGATTATCACCCCCACCATCTGTGTGTAGAGGTCTTGCCCCCACCTTTTGTGTGCAGAGGTCTCGCCCCTACCATCTGTATGGAGAGGACCCGTGCCCCCACAGCTGCTGTTGCCTGGTTGCAGAGGACTTGCTTCCTCCGCTGCTGCTGGCTGTAGAGACCTCGTGCCCCCACTGTCTGTGTGTAGAGGACCCATACCCCCACCGGTACTGTTGCCGCCCCGACCGCCGCTTCCGGCCTGATTGGTGGTGACGACGACTAAGGTTGATGTCAGCACATCACCCCGTCTGGTTGTAAAGGACTCGCGCATCCACTTTCCCCCGCTGCTCTAGAGCGAGAGAAGACATCTATCTGGGTTGACTGTCTCGTCAGCATCTTAACCGTAATGCTGCTGGTTCTCTTGTCTCCTCTTGTCTCTTCCGTCAAAAAAAACACAAAGGTCAGTCACTAAGTCACAGAGGACACTGATCCTGGCAGGATCGCCATATGTTAAAAAATGAGGATATTTATGAGGTCAAGTCAAGTTCCTTAACTTAAAAAAACCCCATAATTCCCAACGCATCTCCATTGTCTCAAAAACAGGTAGGGTCAAGATCAGTGTCAATGGAGGTGTGAAATAAACCTTTTACACTGAAGACGAGGTTTAATTATTATTTTAATAATAAAATACTTTCGATTTTATTTAACTTTAATAACAATTAAATATTTACATGAGATACGAACACAAAATATTATCTGCCTTAACAGGCCAAAATATTGAGAGAGAGTGTGGGTTTTCGGTGTAAACATGCAGCCGCTATAAAAAATACACTGGACAAGCGTGATTTGCACTTATCTAGTAAAACAAACCTCTCATCCAGCGCTGGACAAAAGGGACAACAAGAAACACCATCACCGTTCCCACAAAATAGCATTATTTTTGTAACAACATGAATAATTGGAACGGAGCAGCGAAAGTAGATCCAAGAACGCAGGAAGCACGTTTTCTCATGGCGGTTGCCAACTCGTGCGTAGATCCAGTCATTAACGGAAGCTTAGAAGACTTGCAAAGAAACCAGAAAAGGAGAACGGTGTTACTTTTAATAAATTAGCTGGATTTTTTATCAAATGGGATGTTGTATCCTGAGATATCTCTTTGTCAGCTATAAAAGCTTTGGTTCTAAACAAATTTTCTTTTCAAGTTGAGGATTAAAATGACTGAACCTTTTTGAGCATATAAACTATTGTATCAGTTCCGAAATTAGTTTTTTTCCATGTGTGGTCACAACTTGTTTAATTATCAATATGGAAACACGAGTCAATGATGCTAAAGCCGCAGTTAACCGAGCGGTAAACTTTTATGAAGATTCTAAGAGGAATGAACTTAGTTAATAAATTTAAAATAGTGAGTCGGTTATAGCGATAAAAACTTACTTTAAAACTTTTACTGCAACATTTGGAAATCGAAGCCTTTCCATGAATAATTTTGTGCTAAAAATTTTATTCCTTCAATTATTTTTCCGCTTTTGCTTTTCAGATGTCTTGGTAATTTAACGTATTGAAAAACAATCTACATTATTGCTGAAAATCAATATATAAATAGAATGTGAGCTCAAAATTTATAGCAGTGTTTTTTTTTCAATTTTAACTTAGTTTACATTGCATTACAATAATAGTTCGTAATTCACTTTCAAAATATTAACCAGTTACTTACATTAGAATAATATTTGCTTTTATTTTAAATGCTGACGCAACCATGTTTCAAGAAATTTACTTACGTAAAATGACTAGATTTCGCGATTTCTACACCAATTCAAACATGAGTCTATCCATATTTGTACGAACCATCTTATACAAAAAATGCACTTGCTACTTTCTCCCTTTTCTCTTAGCTTGCACTAAGTTGTTGGCAACTTTGGTTCTATGGTTTTCAATGGATAAAATCTAAGATATTTCAGCATGGTTCAATCGTGTTTGTTCCATGTCACTTGGGTAAATTGCACATTATACCCAAGTGCACATCATTTTTTGCTCACATCACCTCACTCTAACCATTACAAATGGTAGTCAGCTCGTGCTTACAATCTTGGAAAATACTTTTCCTTTAGAAATAACCAAAAGAAGTGAAAATTTTATAATTTGTGTATTTATTTATTTTATAGTTTTTACATTAGCTGCAATCGGAAATACAATAGTGTTGTTTTCTCTTTGAAAAGATTACAAATTAAAACATTCCCAAATTTCATCATACTTTTGCATTTGTCATTAGCGGATTTATTTAGTTGTTTTACAGTTTATGACTTTATGGTAAAACTTAAACTATTTTAAAATTGTTAGTTTTTTGTTCAGTTGTTTTTCAAAACAAATTTAGATGTTTAAAAAAATTAAATATGTGGAAAAAATATTCTTCACGTTTGTCGTTCTGTTAATAGGCCAAAACCATTGAAAAAAAATTTATACGAGTTAATTAATCTACTAATCATAAAACAGTACACTTAAATTAGTTTTCCACGTGTTGTTGTTACTTCTGAACTTTTTTCTATTACAAGGGTTGAGAATTGGGAAAAAGAGAAATTTTCTTTAGAGTCCATATAATCCTTAGTACATGAATATATTTAAACGCACAAAAACATCATAATTGTTGAACAAGAGGACACGTACATAATAAAAACACGTGTTTGTTGCTAAACCCAATTTGTGCAAATATAGCTTTACCAAGATTATCACAAATTGTTGCTCCTGTAAAACAAATTACACAATTTGTCGTCTCTTAAAAACTACTTGTTAGTGTCAAGCCAATGGTCTTGTCAAAAATTATATGAATTTATAGAGCTGACTTTGACCATGAATATTTGTTTAAATAAGACAAATTTGAAAAATTATCACGTGGGCTTAAACTTTAAAATTTTTAACTAAATTTAATTTAATTTTAATCAATGTTGAGCGTAAAATTACAAGCTGTTTTTTTAAAATGATGTAATTAAATAAAATACATAATAATTGTCTTTTAGCCTTCATTTCTTTTCAAAACCATGAGTTTTGGTTGAAACTGTGTATTAACTAACCATTTAACAATAGATTATTAAAAAATTCAATTTGCAATTGAATGTCTTTTTATCACTTCAGAAATCGATAAAAATACATCGTATTCAATACATCATTCATCATTTATAATACCAATTTTTTATTACTACGTCCTAGTTTATTTGCTTTTTAATTGCTATATGGAATTAAACAAAAGAAAACTGAACAGTAAGAAAACATTTTAGAATGCATATCTCAAGTCAAACCCAATGAACATTAGATCTGTTTTTAATAAGGAAAATTGGCAAAGTGCGAGTTTGCAAAAAACTACTTTCCATTAACCTAAATTAAAAATTTTCCAACATCTTTATTTAAAGATATGGAAACAGTTTCTTACAAAACTTCATCATACAAAAACGAAACAATATTTTTTCATAACTCCATTTAAAACACACAATATGTAGCTCGCAGAAAAATACTAAAATCTTCACTGTGCAAATTAGTTTCAAAAATAAAACCCTGTCCATGAATACGAACAAGTCTGTTTCTTACTTCACTAAATTTAATGGCATGCGATACACAACAAATTTATATATACAGTCAAAGCTCGATGTAACGGACAAGCAGGGGATAGTGATTTTTTTGTCCGTTATAGCTATTGTCTGTTATATGTATAACGGACATGTCCGTCATATGTATAACAGACATGTTCATTATATTTATGCATGCATGTGCTCACATTTAAGGGTCAAATTTTAGAATTAAAAAGCAGAAGTTCGGGTATCTGTGGGGTACTTTTCCATTTTTAGAGAATTATTAACACACAAAAAGAGTGTAGTTGTCTAAATTTTGTTAATGTAGGTACATGCAACAGATTCAGTGCTAAAACCTTTTATGCTTTGTCTCTGCTATATAACGGATATGTCTGTTATATAGCAGAGACCCCTGAAACCCCCAAAAATACCCGTTTACTTGCTGTCTTTGGTATGTATGTCCGCTATATAGCGCAAAAATGCTTGTTGGGATTATCAAAATGTGTCCGTTATAGGTATTTGTCCGTTATAAAGTGTCCGTTATATGCATTGTCTTTATCATGTAAAACCCTATCTCGCTAGCAGGGAATCCCAAAATGTGTCTGTTACAGATATTTGTCTGTTATATGCATGTCTGTTATATCGAGCTTCAACTGTATATGTTTGGACGAGAAAAAATCTTGTACCATATGTTTTTGAAATTTTTTTTTGGTATTTTTGGAACATTCTAAAATATAAGTTAATAGAAAACCTTGCAAAAACATGGCTGGACCCGCGGGTTTCTACATTAAAACCCGTGGGTTCGGGTTTTAACGGGTAAAATGGATTTTAATGGGTATATGGGTTTAAACGGGTGAAAAAATCAAATACATGTATTTAAATGGAGCCATAGAAAACGCGCGCTTTTTTGTTTTAAATATTACAACGGTAAAACCCAGCGTCCATCAAAACTCATTGTCGAGAGTCGAGAGAGTGGGCTGGGAAAAACCCGGGTTAAATGAATTTTCCCACCCGCGTTTTTACCCACGAGCCATGCCTAGTTTGAAGGCTTCCTTTAGTTTTTAAAGCTTTTTAACTTTCTCCTGTAAATTTCATATTTTTATGTACATGATGACATGAACAGTTGCAAAATCTGTATTAAAAGTTTTAAAAAAGTTTTGACATTCCTTGGCATATTTTTTACAAGCAAAAACTGGGAAAAGCTGGCTTGACTTAAGTCAAATATTAGTTAGAATCGCTTGAATGCTTGGGATCTATTAATATTTTACTTCGAGTTTTGTTGTAAAAAATCAAATTCCATATAAATGCATTTTGCATTTGATTTAAAAAATATTCTCAGAATGTACATGTACATGACACACACATGCAAGAACAGAAAACTAGGATCTCTTTATAATCAATAATTACTTAATTTTAATAACAATTTAACAAAAGATAATATAACCAAACTGGTTATGTGTCTATTGAATTATTTATGTTTACAATATTATTTAAGTTATGTTCTTAATTTAAAATTACTAATGTCGGATGAAACAATAAAAACTTAGAATTAAGATATTTTGATTTTTAAAAGCTAGTTGATGGCTTAAGGCTTAATATACGTATTTACAGTGACTAACATATTTGATATAAAACAAAAAGATTAATAACTTCAGATATACTAAATTCCCCCAATTTTTGCCATAAATGTATGATCTTATAAAATATCATTTTGATCAAGCTATAGTTTCTACATTTGTTAAGTTTCACAAAAACAGCTCAGCAATTAGAGCGACATGGTTTTACGGGTTTCGTGGTAAAACTTCTGTATATTCTTTATATTTTGCTTTCTTTTCACATTCCAAGAATGACTTTTGGAAAAAGTCAGGTTCTTAAAAATCATTTTCATGGAAATAAGATATTCTTAAAAAACAAAATTTGTATACTGAAATTAATGATACTTTATCTAAAAGAAATAAGACTAAATATCTATGAGACAAATAATAATTTTTAGAAACGCACGAGGCTTACCATAAGATCATGACAGCATATGGAGTCCAACAAAAAACAAAGGCCAAAACAACTACTATTGTCACCTTTAGTGTTCTATTCTTGGCTCTTGATATTGTCAATCCTGCAGTTTCATTACAACGTAGGGTTACTAATGAGCTGGAGCTATTATCATCTATATAAATAAAAAATAAATAAATTCACTTATAATTACTAGTACCAAAGTTTTTACAAATTTTCATAAGTATGTATATTTATAATTCCTTGAGAAGTACATGTAATCATTGAATCGTGTTTACGAAAAACTCTGATACGGATATGTCCTTTCAATAAATGTTGTCTAGATTTTCTTATGAGCTTTTTAATTATTGCCAAATAAGTTATCACGACAACTATTAACGGTAAAAAGTACATCACTGCCACAGAAAATATGCTGTAAAATTTTACGTCACTTGTATTTTCCAAAAAGTTTGTTGTCGCACATTGTTTAAAACTTGAAAAATCCGGATGTGTTTCAACACCAAAAATATAGCTTGTGGAACTAAAAATAAAGATGCTAATATCCAAGCCAAACTTAACATCAACTTTGTACTTTTATTTGATCTCAATTTGAAAACATTTAGAGGGAACATTATGGCAACAAATCTGTCAACACTCACACATATTAATACTAAAGAACTAACGAGCAAGGCTTCACCTTGTCCTTCATGAATCCGGGTAAAAAGGCACAGACATACTGTTACGGCTCAGATGTCACAGGTAAACTTCTCTAAACCACGCAACAGAAAATTCAGAAGTCCAATAGTTCAATCACGGGATAGCGTCTGTTTCGAAGTAAAATCAATGTGTTATGAGAGTTCTGATTGTCAAGCCAGCGCCATCCAATGTAGCACGACTCATTTTAGTCTGGTTTGAAAAATGACGTCACATGGAGAGCGGAAATCTTGTTTGCTCACCTGACAACAAGCATCATATCACTCGCAACTCACAAGCTCATGCTCCCAGTCTATTTACTATTAGAGTAATTTTCAATTTTGAGCTTTAAATATTTTTAAACAACAATAATTTGCTTTTTGAGATATAAATAAATTAGCTTATTTTTAAATTGTATAATTAGCACAAGCAGAAAAGTTCGACTAGAAACATATTGACGCTGGAGCTGTAGAAACCCGTTCATTGTGCCGGTGAGCTATTCATATATTTTAGTATTGTTAAGCTCAAGATATTAATTAAATTATATATTTATATACTTTAAACTTTAATTATAGTATTTTAATAATTTAATTGCTGTTGATTAAACACAGCTTGGGCCAAGATACTAGTTATTTGTGCCATCGTGGAATACAAAAACACATCAAAATTGAAATCAAGCAGGCCCGACCTTCTTCATCATAGGTTTCCTGTGAAGGACTATGACACTTGCACTGACCATTTTGAGGCAGATGCATACCAGCGTGATCTGATACACGAACTTCTTGGATTGCCATTAAGGAAACAACTAAAGCCGGGAGACGTTTTTCCAGTTGGTTCGATGACTAAGAACGTTTTGTCTGGAACTAGCGTTCCAGACAAAACCGACTGGTAAATCAAAACCAAAAGACCGTTGTCAAGGACTTGATAGGTTAAATCCGCATTTAAATTATTAAATGGTGATAACTTACGTAATTCCAGTCGATAATCAGGTCACATTATTTACGGTCTTTCTATTTACAGACGCAGCGCAGGAATATGAAGAATCGCCGTTGGATGGTAAAGATGTCAATATGGATGATCATTGATCATGGTAATCATTTTTAACATTAGTTATATGACAGACCAATACTATCAATCATTTTCTAAAAAATCCTGCAAATTAAAAATTTGAGAAGAATTACATTTATTTCTAATAGCAGAAATCGGTTTGAGAGAAACCATGGTGAAGCTCAAACAGCGGCACAAAATTGACAGGAAGAAGATTTCGAAAATGAAAGAAACGCTGAAGAAATTGCGAAATCGACTGAAGGAAGAAATGTCTGCGAAAATGATAGCTGTGGATGCCGAAAAGAATACGATGTCGTCATTTGCAAACTTTCAAATTTGAAAGTTAAAAACAAACCGCAAAGTTCATTGAAATGTTCGAGATATTGTTCCCGCTCTCTCTGCACGCAGCTCTAACCTTGGTGCCTATGGAACGGCGCGAGCAGTTTGGAACATACCTCTTCGAAGTGTTCGAACACTACAACGATGGAGCCAGAGATTCAGTTGCAACCACGGGATACTGTGGGACGTGTATAAAATATTGAAAGCAGAGGCTCACAAGTTTGACTTGAAATCAACAATATCTGTTCTATCTTTTGATGAAATGAGCGACAACTCTATATTCGTAATTAACAACCCCTTTACTATGATTTTGATTCTCCTATGACGGAGAAGATTTTAACGACCATTATTTCAACCATGGAGAAAGCTGGATTTCCTGTACACGCCATGTGTTCTGATCTTGGACCTGACAATCAAGGACTTTGGACATCGCTGGGAATCAACATCGGATCGCCATCATATGCAAATCCATATGACAAAGAAAGAAAAGTCCATGTGTTTGCGGATGTTCCACACATGATTCAATTACTGCAAAATCACGTTCTGGATGATGGTGTTATGCTCAAAAATGGTTACACAATTACGAAGGAAACGTTTATACAACTTGTGCACAGCGATGATACAATAGTCAAGCTCTGTCCAAAGTTAAATATAAAGCTTTTGGAAGTCACTGAACTTGAAAGAATGAGAGTTCGCCTGGCAGCTCAGCTTTTTCCGCATCATGTAGCGACACTTGCATCAACGATTTTGAAAGTTGAACTATCCGTTTCCGACTTTATTTCAACTGTTAACAATGATTTTGATGTGCTGAACTCGCGTGCTCCTCACGATAAGACAATCTTGCCATCTGGTTTCGGGATTCATCTCAGTGAACAGGAAGCAGCCTTACAGAAACTTAAAGAACAAAGGTTAAATTCAAGGTTCTTCTTGAAGTCCGTTCTTCTGCCGTTTCAGAAAGAATTCGTTTATTTATAGACTCCACACTAAATTTGTGGAGAGATTTAAAACATCTTTATATCATTGATTAAATGCCGACAAGCAGACTGAACCAAGATTTTTTGGAGAGTTTATTTTCTCGGATTCGGGCTTTTGGAGGACCTTACACTAATGCCACTCCTCCAGAGTTCAAATATCGGCTTAGGTTATTAACTTGCGGCGTATTCGCAAGTTACTAAGATTGTACTCCGTCCGCCCGGCCGTCCGCGCTATAACATGAGAACGGTTCAACCGATTTTCATCAAATTGGGTATACACATATCATTGGGCCACGGAAAGGACCCTATTGATTTTGGAGTCTGCAGGTGCCTGTAAAGCACCTACAAATGACTATATTCGCTATAACTTGAGAACGGCTCGACCGATTTTCACCAAATTTGGTATACACATATCATGAGTCCAGGAAAAGGACTCTTTTGATTTTGGAGTCTGCAGGTGCCCGGTAAGCACCTGCAAATGTCCAAATTTGCTATTACTTGAGAACTGCTTGACTGATTTCCACCAAATTTTGTAAACACATACTATGGGTCCAGAAAAAGGACTCTTTTGATTTTAGTGTCTACAGGTGCCCGTTAAGCACGTGCAAATGACCATATTCGCTATATTATAAGAATTGTTTGACTGATTTTCATTAAATTACGTATACGCATTGCATGGATCCAGGGAAAAAATTTCATATAATTACATATACATTATAACTATGTATACAATAAAACTAATTATGCTTCATTGTTTAAGACGCAAGTTTCAATACTGCATTTGCATGGTTTATTATTACTAGGATCAAATATAAGAGCTCCTTCTGGTAGCAATACTGAAGAACAACTGGATAAATGTAGCTAGATAAGTACTCTACTAATGCAAAAAAATAAATTTCGTACAACATCAACTGAAGTCAACTTAGGAAATGAAGCTGCATCGTCTGGACAGCTTCAAGCATTCAATTTAGAAACTATTAGATACCTTGCCGGATAATTAGCCTTTAAACTTAGAAAGAAAGGCCATCAATTTGGTGCTCCAACTGGCCTAGAAATGAGAAAATCTTCATGGATACATATGCTTTCTAGAGGAGGATTATTTTGTCCGACCGTTGAGTGCTTTCAATGAGTTAAAATATGTAATGACCATTTTGAACAAAATTAGAAGATGCTTAAAAATAGGCACGCATACAATTAAATGCTAACTGACATAAAAAGTCAGTATTCAGAAATTACATCGGAAATTATCAAAGACTTTTTGAGTACTCGGGTTAACATACAAGTAATTAGTATGAATTCGGCTAGTAAGAGGAAATTATGCAATGTTAGAAAGAAACTCAAACAAACTGCAAGAAGCTGTAAGCAAATCATGTAAATAGTATGTAATTATGCATTTTGTAAGATATGCGTGTGCTTATGCTTACTTATGTGCATGTAGTATGCATTTGGTTATAGTGAATGAACGGGTGAAGGTACGGTAGGAAGACGGAGAAAAGTTTGACTTTGACTTTTATTCAGCAAAGTGTGAAATAGGAATGAGAGTTGAAGGACAAGAGACATGGCATTATATTGGTGGTGTGAGCTCAGTGAGGCTGAGCTCGTGTAAACGAGATAATTAATGAATAGACGAAATAGGCGACTACTCAATTACAGACATTTGAGTAGCCGTCGATAAGCTAATTATGCAAATACATTACACATTTTATTAAAATTATTCGTTACTGACTTCAACTTATTCCTGGAAAATGTAACAATAAATTGTTTAAAATCCTTGCATGAAATGGTTAAAATAAAGCTACGCATTTAGTCGATTCGACAAAGGCTGGTTTCTGCTCTCCATGTGACGTCATAACGTATTTTTAACCAAATACATCAGCTGACGCAACCTGTACTATATCTAAACCCTTGCTGACTGTGTAAAAAGATGCCTGGAGTAAATACCATAAAACTGATGAATAGAAATTAAGACAGACTAGCAAGCTGGCAAAATGATGAAATAAATTCCCTGCAGAAGAATAATGTCAACACGACGAAACAACAGCTTTGTAGATTGTCTCAAGTTTTAACACACAAAAAATAGACAGAATTTACAGAATTTCAAATCAAAATAAATGTTTCATAACGAAATTCTCAAAAATATAACTGTACTGAAGATAAGCTGCCTAACTAACAATTATTTTTTCTAGTAGACTTAGTCCCCAAGTACTTTTGCTTTGGGGCAAATGAAGATACAATTTTAACAGAAAAATCGGAAACGGTCTGCACCTCTCGGGTAGTATAGATCGAGTGGCTGGAATCTGGGCGCAACAGCACATAACAATGCTCAAAACCCAAGCCAAAAGATGCTCTCAAGAAGGAGGGAAAATCACAAAATCAATTAAAGAATATCCCTAAG
>JAQFYG010004326.1:0-11174 GCA_034694325.1 Entomobrya corticalis | reverse complement strand
ATTTCTTATGGCAGTTAACATTTGTATTTCTTATGGCAGTTAACAAGCAGTTAATAGTAGACTCATTTATTATATAGCTTAAATGGTCGATTGGACCAATTGTAGGGCGGACGTTTTTTTCATGGACGATTTGTATCTTGGACTATTTGTTTACGTGGACCATTTGAATAGGAGACGTTTTGTTTCGTGGACGTTTTGTTTCGTGGACGTTTTGTAGTGTGGATCTTTTGAGCCGGGGACCTTTTGACCGTTGACCTTTTTGTTTTGGACGTTTTGTGTGCATACCACAATTTGTGCTGTATGAGTCAGTTTTGATTTGAGTTTGGGAAAACGAAGCGTTTTGGAGAGAAATTGATATGGGTCAAAGTTGCTTAAACTTACCTGGTGAGTCAATTGGCATAAAAAAAAGATAAAGTCAACAGTAGGTAATTTCACCCCAAGTTTTTCCAAAACTGACCTGGCCATAGCATCTGATTGGGAGCCACTACGTAATTCAATATCCCACACATTTTACTCCACAAAAATGTTTTTAGTTTCTACATGCAATAGTTAATTAAATTTACCCTACTTTTTAAATACTAAGTGGTTGCTGTAAGGTGTGTGCCGGAGTAACGGTTGGTGCTTGCCAAAGTAACAACGGGTTGGTGGTTGCTGGAGTAACGATAACGCGTTGCTGGGGAAACGGATTGATGGGTGCCGAAGTAGTATGCAAGTGGTTGCTGGAGTAACACTTATGGGTGTGCTGGAGTAATGTTGCCCATTTGAACATCAGACGCAAAACGGAGTTGATGCAGTAGTGCTTGTTTGTTTATTACTTGAAACAGTAAACACTGGAGAGTGGCATTGGACGGACCGGACAGTGGATAATTTAGTAGGGGGCCGTTCACACATTATTGTATCAAACCTTTGGACAAAAATCAAAAGAACAATTTTAAATGCGGGAGATAAAAGCATGCAAAAAAGCGTGGAGGGACAAGGAGGCTCCAGATTTAGCTTTGCCATGTGTGAATGCCGTGCAAGTTTTCTTTAGTGCTTTTTTGGTGTCAGCTGTGCATGCTTGCATGTTTGTTTGGGTGCACTCCCAGTGTTGTTCTGCTGAATTATCAGAAAGCTGCTGTGATACTTGTGATTTGGGATTTTGGGATATGCGTGAGGCGAGGCGGAATATAAAATAAAATTTAAAAGGTTAGTTAGCTAGAGGAACTTAATTTAATTTAATCATAAATTTATTTGATTTACGCTTGTCTAAGAATTGAGAAAATGGAGCACAAATGTCATTTCCTCAAGGACATTCACTGTTCTAAGTACTGACCAAGTACTGTAATTATTTGTAATTAAGTTTTCAATGAAGAGCTAAAATCCTGCAAGGATCCTGTGGTCAACAAGAATGAAGTGTTGGAGGGGGATCGTTTGGAGTCAAGACTTGGTGGCCCCAAAATTTTTTATTTCAGAAATCAACTCAGCTTTGTCTGAAACGTCCACAGCCAAAACATGAGGTCCGTAGCTGCCTTCTAAAAAAAGTTATGGGCGGTTGAAGTTTCGAAAAACTTCACCGAATTTTTTTTGACAGTTGATTCAATTTTTTTCTTTTGCCAATCTACTCATGAGGTGATTCTAAACAACTTTGACCCATATCATTTTCCCCCCAAAATGCATACTTTTCGAGATATTGCCATTTTCCCCCATACATTATCAGATTTGATTATTTGTTGGATTTCTTGGAATTTTGCAAAATTTCGTAAATCGTTGCAGTATTTCGTGAAATTTCGCAGAATTTTGCAAAATTTTGAAAGATTTTGTTATATTTCACGAAATTTTGCAGGATTTCGTGAAATTTCACAGAATTTTGCAAAATTTTGAAAGATTTTGTTATATTTCACGAAATTTTGCAGGATTTGGTGAAATTTCACGAAATCGTACAGGAGAATTCACAGCAAACCCTTATCAGATTTGATTTTTTCAGGTAAGTTAGGTTAGGTAAAAATAGCCTTCGTAGTTCGGGCTTTACCTAACCTAACCTAACCTAAAATAATCAAATCTGATAATTTATGGGGAAAAAATGGCAATATCTCGAAAAGTATGCATTTTGGGGGGAAAATGATAAGGGTCAAAGTTGTTTAGAATCACCTCATGAGTAGATTGGCAAAAGAAAAATTGGGGTCAACTGTCAAAAAAAATTCACCGAATTTTTTCGAAACTTCAACCGCCCATAACTTTTTTTTAGAAGGCAGCTACGGACCTCATGTTTTGGCTGTGGACGTTTCATGGAATTCTGGGTCGATTTCTGCAATAAAAAAAAGGGGCCACCAAGTCTTGACTCCAACCCCCAAGTTCTCATTTAAATGCATTTTAAAATTTTGAAATTAAATTTTATTGGCGCATATTCCTTTTTTAGTAAAATATGAAGCTACTGAAAGTCTCAGTGTCCTAAATTCAATACAGCCTGAGAAATTTCAAAAAAACTTGGTCTGCTTGCGTGCAAGCAGGGTATGGTTGCCTACGGGTTTTGGAGGGTCGGCTTCATTTTCTTCTGGGTTAGAAAATAGACGTTTTCTTTAAATGGATTCCTCCAAAACATTGTTTCCTGTTCCCTACATTAAATCCTCCCAAGAATTGTTTTCTGGGCAGTATTTTTGAAGACGTCGCAAACAATTGCTGGCTTCTATTGTTTTTGCTTCAGCTCTGGAAGTAGAGCCACGGCGACACGGATACTCGACTCCATTAACGACCAGTTTGTAACGGAATTTGCGGTCTTTTTGTTTTGGGGCTTTGAATAAATACGGCAAATTCCATTTATGGTGTGCCGTTAGTTCATTTAAACGATAAAATGGGCACTGCTTGTTGTTGTTGTTGTTGTTGCTCCTCATGCTCCTCCAAGACTTAGTTCTCTCCAACTACTCCATCTTCATTACTGGCAGGTTTTTGAGATGTGGAGGGGCTGGTGGGGGAGATGATGTAATGACTAATGACTGGATTTATCGGTGCTGCTTTTCTTTCCATTTGATGTTGTGGAGGAGAATAAAGGAACCAAAATGGAGTGGTCGTTAGCAGTTGACCTGACTACACTTCCTGGTAAAATGGCGTTCCCTGAGAAATGTTGAAAATTAAAAAATATCAATAATTAAGTAATCAACAGTCAACCAGAACCAGAAGATAACCAGAGGTGACGTTTGATATAATTTGAAATGAAATTAAGGTTATCATACACTCTAAACGCAGTAAATCCGACGCCCACCGGACCTGAATCCTATCTTCATTAATAAGCAGCAGTTTCTCCTTCGGATCCTTAAAGGTAGAAAGGATTTCTCGTGCTTTTCTCCTAAAATACAATTAAATAAACACTTGTTTTAGTTTAATTAAACCTTTACAAAATACAGATAACCAACAAAAATAGTATGCGCTTGAGATCAGAGTTTCCAAACCTGCTTTCGAACTGCACGACCCCAAGATAAGGTCGCTCCTCCCACCAGACAAAATCAGCGACGATTGTTCGAACATCCTTCGAAAAATACTGGATCACTTTGTCAGCAATTCCATTCCCTCCATCTGTCAACCGAAAGCTCGAGAACACCACCAAGCACCTTCCGAACTTTCTTCTTTCCCCATCGCCCCATACACTCTTTTCTCGCTAGCACCTGATGAGCCTCAGTGGTCAAGTGCTGAAGCCACTCACTTTTCGAAC
Source organism: Entomobrya corticalis (assembly GCA_034694325.1). NCBI lineage: Eukaryota > Metazoa > Arthropoda > Collembola > Entomobryomorpha > Entomobryidae > Entomobrya > Entomobrya corticalis. The sequence continues at coordinate 7,492 of JAQFYG010004326.1, read as the reverse complement.
AGAAATCATCTCCACACACTGAACAGTTCAACGAATACGGAGACAACGCTGACATCGACATCACGGATCCTATCAACCAGTTAAAATGTAACCATTTAACAATTTATTGTTCTAAAACACTTTTGTTTACGTCCACTGCGACTGCACAGTCCACATGTCTGTTTTGTTGTTGTTATCTGAGGTCTCTGTTGACAGAGTCAGCGCGCAAACATTTTTGCTTCTGCGGGGCAATGCGATACCAAAGCTACATATGTCTTTGTTCACACACATGGAACAACGCCTTACGCCTTATCTTCATGTCGGAAATTCTTATGATGTTAGTAATTACCAATTAATTGTTATTATGCGTAAGAGTTATGCATACAATTCTTGTGTTGGATTTTATAATTTAAAAGAGTGATTGACGCCATTACCTTTAGTAACGAATTAGACATTTTGGAGATCCGACTTAAAGAGTTGTGGTGATTAGGTGTGATTTGGTCGACATATTTGTTGTTGTGGAGGCCAAATGCACATTTACTGGGGGAAAAATGGTTGTACTTTCAAGAAAATAAAATAAAATTCGAGTGGGCAGCTGGTAAGCTTGAACACTTTCTATTGACAACATTATTTCCTCATCCCAGTCCTAACAATCACTTCGAAAATGAAGCTAAATTGAGAAATTATGTCGCTCAGGTTACTAGGGGGACCGTGGAACCCAATGGAGGTGATCTTGTTTTGGCAACGGATTGCGATTACCTACTACGAACCTGCGAGGGATAACCCAAAGAGCTTCACCCCCGGGAGCTTTTGGCGGATTCCGGATGGCACTACTCTTTTTGTTTTCGCCACATCGGCCACATCTTTCACTTCATCTTCAAGACGACCGCATACTTACATTCAAATTACATCACAGAGAGACGCCACATATCCAGGACGACCCGGAGGATATCCAGAGGAGAATTTGCGAAGGAGTAAACATTTTCGAGCTTTCGCCAGAGGCGTACTCATTCAAACATTTATTAATAATCCTGAATCAGTGCTCGTCTAATCATTTTCGTTCGAATGCCATGCCCATGCTATATGTTACTATGCCAATAAAGGTGACCTTTGGCCCAATGCCCACTGGGGGTTAACCTTTTTCACCGAAAATTAAATAAATCAAATCAGTTCTTTCTTGTGACTTAGTAAAGGGATAAATCTGCCCTTAGACATTACCTCAAACCTATACTTGGTGCTAAGAGACTTAATTGTCATTTAAAATGTATGCGTAATGCATTTTAAATGAAAATATTGTTATTGCGAGAGGATAGTCTTTGTTGCATGGCTTTGTCATGTCAATGGCCATGCGTTCTCTAGTGGCAGCTTAGGCAACCACTAGAAGGGATAGAGAAATATATTCCACCTAGTTTACTATGAAAACGGCAGAGATCGCGCGTGTCATTTTTTCTTCTTGCAAGTTGGTATAAATACTTTAAACCACTTGTTTTTGTGCGACAGTGGCAGTGATGAGATGTTTGTGTGTGAAGTCAAGTTGAAAACATGTAATTTACCTGCCTCTGGCTGTGCTAATTTTTTTCGTCTTTTTTGTTTTGTTTTTGTTTTGCTTTGTACTGGAACTTGTTTTGAGGATTTTTGATCGGTTTATTATTTTTTATTTAACTAGTTTTTGTGAAAAATATTTATAATGCAGAAAGAGTTAGGAGCTGAAAAATATAAAAATGGTGACATTATAATGGAGACTGATGAAAGTAAGGAAACATAATAAGTGTTGTAAAAAATATTAAATCATAAAAAATGTAACATGTAAAATATTATTTCACTATTTATTTAATTTCAGATTTAGTGCCTTGGAAGTTGGTACCGGAAATCATTAAAATCATGGAGAGCAAAGCAGCAAAATGCCAGTGTGCCAACGGAAAGGACAAATGCAGTGATAATTGTGATAATTTAAACGCCAAATAAAATTGTCCGCCGAATTGTGTAAAAAATGGCAACAACAAGGAAGTGCCTAAAGGACTATTGTCCGAACAATGTTCAACCCAGTACTATAGGGAAAAAGGCCGTGGAATTTATACAAAACAGGTAAGAGTGAACTATTGTTGAAATCAAGCACTAGTCGAGTTTAAGATGTTGTGTAAAATAAACAATTTTCTTTTTTTTTCACAGGAGATTGAAGCCGGGCTTGCATTGCTTAATACATTGGATTGGTGCGACAATTAGATGAATTTGAAGCTGCCTACCGTGACAATTCCTCTAAACGCAGCTATACGATGGAGCTCAAAAAAGGATGGGTGATTGTCACTTCCCGTTCCGGAAACGCAGGTAAAATATAATATTTAGTTGGAACAACACAAAATGCATTTACTAAATACATAAACAAAATGTAATAAAAATTTGGATTACAAAATGTAGCCCGATATACGAATCATTCGTGTAGCTCGAACGCCGACGCAGACACGTGGTGATCGCACAAAAGCGTTCCCAACATCATTATACAAGCTAAGACCAAGATTTTAGCAGGAGAAAAAATTACCTCTAGTTACAACACGGAGTTGTTCAAAGGGCTGCTTGCACTGGTAAAAAAATTAAATTATTTTCATTACCTTTGATAAATCAATATATTTTGTAGTGTAATCAGATCAGTACTGTTATTTTTGTTTGTTTGTTGTTTTCAGGTATGCAAGTGTGCTTCAGTGCAAAAAACAAAGTAAAAACACAATTAATATGATAGTGCATACATGCACACACTTGTTATATCACTTTTAACTTGTTATATTGTTATATATTAATATTATATAATACAATTACGCAAAAAAACCGTTTTGCTTAAACTTCACCAAAGCACTTGTGTAGTTTTCCCCTTAAAAACAAAATCGTGCAGAAATCACATGTTTTCATCTTGACTTGCACACACACAAACATCTCATCACCGCCACCGTCGCACAAAAACAAGTGGTTTAAAGTATTTATACCAACTTGCAATAACAAAAAAACGACACGCGCGATCTCTGCCGTTTTCATAGTAAACGTAGTTTTCATGGAGTATATTTCTCTATCCCTTCTAGTGGTTGCCTAAGCTGCCACTAGAGTACGCATGGCCATTCACATGATAAAGCCATGTTAACAAAGACTATCCTCTCACAATAACAATATTGTCATTTAAAATGCATTACGCATACATTTGAAATGACAATTGAGTCTCTTAACACCAAGCACAGGTTTGAGGTAATGTCTAAGTGCAGAATTATTCCTTTACTTGACTTGTATATTTAAGCGTTATTGAGATATCGTGCTCACACCTAGACTGCCGGACGGACAGACAATTCTTTCCCTGCATCATGCATTCTTAGAAATCATCATGTAACTGACACAATCAAATTAAGTCGTGATCCTGTGAGTTCAGAACCACCAGTATTTGCATCTATATAGACAGCATCTTCATCCACTCTAGAGTGCTTATTCAAACACGTTATGACCACCTTTGGAAACATGTTCAAGTTTTATTACCTAATAGAGGTATAAAACCATTAACATTTACTTATTTAAACTTAGTAGGCAAAAATAGTAAACAAATTAATAATAAAACGAACTTCGTAAGGGTATGAGAAAGTACCGACTAAATGATCTTTGTTAAAATTATATCTTTGACTTTTAGAGGTCAAGTAAGGTCACAAGACCATTGCCATTGAATTTTCCATCATGAATTATCCCAGCGTACTAAGTTTCAGCTCTCTAGCACACTTCTAAATGCTTTTGGACTCTAGAGGTAAAGTGAGGTCCCGGGGTCAAAACATATTCATTAATCAATGTTTGTCTCTTGATTCTCGATCGAATGATATGCCACATGCTATATGCTTTTATGCCATATGATGTTGACCCTTGATCTCTGACCCCCTTGGGGCCATCAAATTTGACCCAAAATCAATAGTTGTCGTCTTATTGACCATTAGGACCTACATGCTAAGGCATAAGCGTAAACTCCGCTGGATTTTTGGAAAGTCGTTTGATAAATAATCAGAAGAAACAGTTTTCATTTGCTTTAAAATATTTTGTCGCCAAAGTATTAAAATTGAATATTTTGTAGCGCTAAAATCTTTTTCGAAGATATACAACTATTTGTTTCAAAAATGCTTATGCATGAACGTATATTAAAGCATCAGAATTGCTGCAAGTTGTTGGTAATAATGTAAAACATTAATATTTTGGTCTGATTATCAGGTAAAAAAAATAAAGATATTCTTATAGATAATTTCGGCTTATGACCAAATTTAAAAGGAAAACTGAAAAAATAATTTAAAAATTTAAGATGAGAGGAGGAAGATTTAAATAAGAAAAGGGAGATTGATTTGATTTGCGAGAAGGTTTATGTGATGGCACGCGTGTACTTGACACAATGGACATAACATTTGACCATGATGACAAGTTTCACATTTGGCTCACTTTAACCATATTATTTTATCGCAAATATCATTAAACTTTCTGAAAAGGCGTTGTTCGAAGATTATTAAAAACCCAAAGATTTCAAATGAGTTGTTATGCATCCTATTGTATTTATAATATTAGGTAATTTTACTGCAAATAGCTTTCAGATGACCTCAATTCCCAGAATTCAAATTCCTCACAATAGACCTATTGTCTTTTTTTCAAGCATAAAATTACCCACTGTGTTGTGAAATCTACCCGATTGAATTTGTTTTCTCTTTTTTCTATAAATTGGGTTTTATCGTTCTTTGACCTTTAAGTTAAACTTTTAAATTAAAGTTTTAACTTTGACGTAATAAGAGTGTATATAGTTGTATCTTCTGTAAAATATACAGTCATATGTAGTAATATATGTCATAAAATTTTGCATAAATTGTTAATAATCATGGAAATACCAACCGTAGATCTGTTTTTGATTCTGTCGCCGTTTTTGTACTATCAAGCATCTGCCCAGATTCTAAAGCGACGTGACGACATTGCGGGGTGGGCGTTACGAGAAGAAAAAATATTCAAATTGTCCAAATCCCGTGTTAAACGTCTTAAAACAGAACTCCTGGAACTTGAAAAGTAAAGCATTTATCAATAAATTAATTAGTTAGCTTTACATTTTAAAATATTTTGTTTAAATATTTTAGATTTGTGGACGACTATGAAAAAACCACCTCTCATCATATTTCAGGAATCGAAGATCCCTTACTCCAGGAAACTCTAAATACCAACGAGGAAGCACGAGCTTATCTTGTCGCGTCCAATCCGCTTCTCACTTATCGAATGACCCATCGCCTCAGCACTATTGTAACCAGAATGCAGAGAGCTGTCTTGTCCAAGGACCCAGATGGCCAGGAACTCAAACAGGTTTTAGGTGCCTTTACGGACCTGAATCAACATCCAAACGATACCCTGGAGCCTGTCGGAGATGCCTTCGGACAATACTTTGATTGGCTGCCGATTGAGGACGACCTAGAGGGCGCTTTGGACTCGATGGTTGTTTTGTACGACGTGTACAGTCCGGAAGTCCTTGATCCCAAAAATGTAAATCAGCTAAATGCTTAATTAACTTTTGAGGAATTTATATAATTAATTATTTTTATAGTTTGCAGCAATGTTAAGCACGGAAACCTCTAAACCCGTCCAAATAAACGCATATCACGCCACCAAATTCAGTTTGAAGTCCTTTTATCATGGTTACTATGGCAACGCATTGGATTGGGCTGCTTACGCTTATGACAAATTAGAAAACGAAAGAGACTACAGCATTTCCAAGGAGCTGGTGCACTACATGAAAGAGTTTATGGGAAAATCTGTAAGCAATTTAATTAACAATTAAAATTTTTGATAATTTAAATAATCATTTTTGAACGGATTTTGAACAGCACAATGAGGAAATAGCCAAGCCGACATCATATTTCCCCGAAACCATTTCATATCTAAATTTCTTCACTGAAATGATCAACGAAACAAAATCGTGGACAAAACGGAGATCCGAGCTTTTACAGCTACAAGCTTTAGGTCTTAACTTGCCCTACGGCGATGAAACCGTTGACGAAACTTAGCGGCAATTTCAATTGACAACTGCCTATTATTATTTTGCTTGTCAAAAAGCCCGACTTGAACAACTTAAAAATGAATCAATTGACCTTCTTTCCCCGCCAACATCATCGAAGCTTAATTGTTTTTTAAGTCGGGATATCAACCCATTTTATTATTTGGCTCCTTTGAAAGCAGAGATTTTATCAGAATTTCCATAAATTGTGCAATTTTACGAGATTTTACCAAATTCTGAATTGGAGGCAGTTTTGAGGGAGGTCAAAGGACAGGATTTTAGATCGCCATATATTTTGCGGGAATTCCCCGATGAATTTGGGACGAGAAAGCCGCACTTGAGATTGACAATGGATGCGTTGTTTGATAAGAGGACAGTTAACACTGGCGGGAATACGGGGATTTTGAGAACTTTGACCAGAAAAATTGAGTATTTGACCGGATTCCAGATTTTGGAATATGGGTATTGGGCGGGGTGGGGGCGGCTTATCCGGGGGAAAGGTACAATGAGGTGGGATTGAAAGTCAGTGAGCTTGTTGGGGGAGGATACGAGGCTTTCAGGAGGAGGGAGAAAGGGGCGGAGATTGGAATTTTAAGGAGGGATCCAGATTGTTGTAAGTTCTTTATTTGTGACAAAATTTGGCGGTTTTTAAATTGGAAATTATAACGGTTTGAATTTGGTTATAGCTTCAAAGCCCACGAGAAGGCGGTAAACTTGTGTTTGGTGGGGCGGAGACAATTGCGAAACCGGTTTCTGGCTCTGCCATTTTATGGTAATTTTAAATGTTACAACAAAGTTAATGACTTAATAGTTAAGTAATGTGTTATTGTAATATTATCATTTGATAAAACCTTTTAGGGAGAACATTGGTAGAGATAATAAGGTTCCGGTAGATGTATATGTTGGCTCTTGTCCTGTGGCACAAGGACATAAAATTGGTAAAAACTTTAACAAAAAATAAACTTTGAAAACCAAAATGTAAGATTGTTTGAATTATTGAAATGGGTTTGCATTTTTAATGTTTCTCCATAGTTTTATCAAAGGAGTTTCTTTATAGTCTGGACAAGTTTGCTATATTCTGAACAAAATGTATCGTCATGGCACCCAAATTTAATGTTGATCTATAATCTGCCCTTTCCATATTGAATGATATAAAAGTTATAGTATACTTATTTAATTTGCAAATAAATTGTTGTTTTTTCATGAAATATTTCAAAAAGCAAAAGCAATATCTTGGTACAACCAAATATTATAAATTATTAGAGTTTTGTCAGGATATGTCTACAAAACTACCACATATATAGTTTAAATTGAAACTTTTCGTAGTTTACACATAAATTTGCTACATGAGGGCATCTGTGCTATCCAGAAATATATAAATTGAATTTGGGAGTATGTTTGACCTACAATTGATTATTGCTTCCGGTAAAATAAATTTAAGGTTTCTAATATAACCTAAGCTGACCTTCAAAAAATAGCTTAAAT
>JAQFYG010004325.1:0-11175 GCA_034694325.1 Entomobrya corticalis | reverse complement strand
AAAATGGAGAAGCATAGAGTTGCCCATCAAGTCGTGAATAAAAACTATCAAACTTTATATGCTTGTGCAGCAGGGTAAAACACTTCCAAAGAGATAACGATAGAAAAGCTGGAAGGTTCTTAGCGCTTTCTCCACTTTTACTGCTCATTTCCGTTACAGCTTCTGGTCATATATATGATGTAATTAAGTTTGTTACGCTGACTCATCATGTATTTAGCCCGAGAAAATGTTAGTTCATTAGTACCATCTAATCACTTTTTATGATTCAAACTAGCGCATAAACTTATAAGAAATCTGGGAAAATTTATATAGCGAGGTCATGTACAATGTACAAGCCCGAGATTTCAACAAATAAACTAAATAAATTATTTTAAATTGGAAATCTTTATTACGCATGTAAAAATCTACTGATAATTACGTACACCAGTTCAATCTATTTTCTTGGAGCTGGCCTTTGAAACGTAACATTTTAGAGGGCGGGTAAATACATGCATATGAACACTCGACTTGCATGATATCTTATTTCGGCCATATTACGATCTATCAACATCGTGCGGGTGGCTGTAAGAAAAGAAATAAGAAACCTGCATGAAATAAGGATTTGGTAAAAACCTCACAAAACTAATAAATCATGTGCAAATATAAGACAAGAAGAAGTAAAATCTTAGAAGATGGAAGATTTGATATTCATGTATATATCCTTAAATATTTGCTACCCTGATTTGCTTTTTAGGTGATATGATATTAAGGGCAACCATAATATTATCTGAAAGTAATGCCTATAGTTCTTTTCTGGTGCACAGTCTGTTTATCTCCACCGTGGTACTTTAAGCCCCAATAGCAAACCATGCTAATACTTTTATATGCTCTTCTGAAATATATTTATATACGTCCATTATACTTTCTTTAATAAATACGACGCAATGAAGGGCTCTGGTAAAAGTGCTATTAAAGTTGGAGACGAGCACAAGAATTTTGAATCCTCTTTCAAAATACCACTCTTTTCCTTTTCTAACAAAACTAAAATACATACAGTTTTGGTTTTCACTGTTCTGTATCCTTAATTAATTATTCCTAAGAGCCAACATTCTTATTACTACCGCACTCTGCCACTACTGGTAGTATTCTTATGACGCGCGCTGTTGTTGTGACTGCGTGTGAGGGACTCATTTTCTTATGTAAATTGCAATTTCGGAAGTAAAGAAAGGAAAGAAGAAATCTTGTTTCTCCACAAATTCATTAGCAATTCAAATAGAACTCCGTTAGATGAAAGCTTCTAGGATTATTTGTTTAGGAAGGAAATTTGCTTTCCTCTTTTCTTCCTTTTAGAAGTTTTGGAAAAGCCTCGTCTCTTCTTGTTCTTCTTCTTTTTAATGTTGACTACTTCTTCTTGCCTACACAATTTTCATTCATTCTCGCTCCTTCTCTGATAGCAATTTTCTCTCTCTCTTCCACTCGGAGATTTTAAGAGAGAAAAGCTTTTAGCCCTAAAACGCCCAACTGTCGCACTTTCATCTATTTTCCAAAATGAGTTTTATATCCACACTTTAGTCCGTACACTTTTCCATAAAGTAGAAAGAAAAAGCATCGAAAGAAGAGAAAGATATGCTGTTGACTTACGTCAAAGCATCCTCTTTAGATCATTAATTACGAGAGTTCTAATTATCAGCGGACAGCAGAAACTTTCCTTCCAAAACTGTAAACATCCCATCACTAATGCCCTCTGCGTATGCGCTCTTCTTCATTACTTTTTTTACAAAATCTTCTTCAGTTTTTGTTCTTCTTTTCTATATTCGTAACGCATATAAACCGAACTGGGTAGATATAAGAGAATAATTATTCTATTTAGGATTTCAGACATGAACTAAAATTATCTTGAAGAAATTATAGTTTTTGAGTCGACATCGTTCTTAAATGACCATTGTTTTCAAAATAATTACTTGATTTAAATATTCTTATAGATGCAATTTAAATCATTTGTGCGCATCGGGGAGAACGGAGAACTACACAGTAGGCATTATGTACAATTATTTTAATGTAATTTCCCGCATCTTTATCATTCCGGTTTTTTTCGTTGAGGTCTCACGAAAGAATATATTTGTAAACTTGGTAAAACAAAGTAGAGTAAAAGTACAAATGCTGATCAAGATCAGAGTAAAAGCGCATCAATTCATCAGAAAATCAACAATCGAAAAAAAAGGTAGAATAATTGCTATTTTAATCAGAGTCTATTCATCTTCTTGAAAATGCAGTCAATGTTATTATGTATATATATATAATTTGGTTACAACGTCTTGCAAAAAAAGTTGTTTTGCCCTTCATTACACTCAAAAGCTACATGCTTAAAACTGCACAATGGTCAACATTTATGTTCTTACCCTCTGATTCTTGTTGTCTGTGCATGGATTAGGGAAGCAATTGAACCGAGCATTTTTTTATTTGTTTGAGATGCTTCCTCTCATTTGAATTTATCGTAGACAAATGCCTAAGTCTGGCTAACCTTGAAAATGACTGTGTGCAGAACAGAGACGAGTGAGTTGCATAAAAGTGGACCCAGATCCAGATTTCGATTGCAAATTTAACGCTGTCATGCAGTAGATGACGACGCGATTGGTTGTGTAATGTTGAGCTAATGTTATCACTAACTTTTTTTAACACTCGACAGTTTACTTTTAAAACTGACCGTTTGTGAGATAGTGTGGTAGCAATAGTAAGTAGTAAAATAAGCAGTATAAAAAATGGTCATGTGCAGTGAAAATTTGCAATCTGCCCGGAGCAATGTGCAAAGATGAAAGAGGAGTCTATCAGATGTACATATTGCAGATTTTACAACTTCCACTAATAATGTTGCTGTTCCTTGTCTGACCAGATCAATTTTTATACCTTCTAAAAAACCACAACAGATAGTCCAGCCAGACGTACAACGTAAAATACGTCGTTGATGAGAAGTAAGACCGTGGGAAAAGAGAGACAGATGGAGAGATGCAGTTTAAAAGTAAACTGCAAGCTGCCATTGCCATTTACTGCTCTGCCAACGGCACACCAAATGAGACGAGAGATGCTGGCTTATCAAAGAAAAATAATAATAAATTGGCAAATGACATGGTTTGGTTTTTACTATTATTACAACAATCTGATGACTATAATTCTGGTGTTGACATTAGTTCTGCACTACGGATTCATACTTTTATTACGAGATCCATCAGCTTTATTCCAGTAACTTTGAACTTGATTGATATCATATGAATGTAAAATGAACGAAAATATAAACAACTTCTTGTGTAATCCTTAGTTAGTATAATGGTTTACTAATCCATAGAGAAATAGTAAAAATTTAAGATTTTTAAAAGTAATTTCATGAATAGAAATAATGTTGCAAAAAATAAATTACTGAGAACGGTTAGTCTAAATTTTTGATCATTCTCAATTTAAAGGTAGAAGTTACTAGATACAAACCTTCACCATTTTTATGAAAACAAGGAATAACATATTTCTAGAACTTGACAGCATTGACCATCATCATGATCTCCGATGTAAAGTGGTCAATTGAATAACTGATTACGTAAAGTGCTGCGTGTAAAGTAATTGCACGAAAGAAAATGATAGATTTTAATATTATTCACTGTCTCTAATAGAGTTCGAGTATTGTATTCTAAGTAGACACCCATCTGTGTAGATTATAGATGGAGGGATTAGGCAACCAAGGGAAAAAAACGCTTAAGATGTCTTTTCATGGTCGACTGCACTAATGATGCATGCATGTTATCATGTAGTTATGCTTTTGAAATAACTTTGCATCTTAATTTTCACCTTTTCTGGTACAATGTTATGACATATTATAGTATTTTTTATTATTCACTTTTGAAGAAGCTTTTCGAGCGCGTGATGTGAAATGTTCTTACGTATTAGGATTATAATAAATTGCTCCAGTCCTTGACTATCTCACTATTAAAGAGATGATATTATTATTATTATTATGCAAGTATGAAGAAGAAAAATGATTCAGTGATGGTAATAGTGGATGGCTGCGGAACGGACTAGAGAAGAAAATCGAGTAAATAGATGGGCTCAATTTATATATTTCTGATGCAAACCACGAACGACCAATTTATTACTGCTCAAGTTGCTTGTTTTCTATTACCTCTCAGCCGTGAATTTGACTTGAATCCGTAAAATGGTTTCTCTGTATCGTAAAGTATCATTGCTTGCCGTATTTGGTAATACGGCATTTGCGAAATTGTGTACTAGATGTTTTTCTGTTTTTACAAACCATTGAGTAATATATGAAGCGGTGCTGAATGAATTATTTATGCACTATATCATTTAAAAGATTCTTGAGACTTTATGAACTTAAAAGCTACCAATTTTCTTATTCCAAGCAATTTTCTTTCTTGTCGTAAACCTAGGCATAGCAGAGAGTAATATATATTGATATATAACAATATAAACATAAATTGTAAATGGCTGTAATCTGCAATATGTCGTAAATTATAGGTAGCAATTTTTAAAAATAATGGTAAAGATAAGTTACATTCCGTCAATACCTCCATGAAAATAAAATATGAACCAAATGAACAATATGGGGCGAAATAAGACGTTTCGTCGGTTAAGCAGACATTGGGCAAATGATTTTTTTTCAATTGTAAGCTGTTTAAATAGTTTTATTTTTTATGACTCGTAAAATAATATGTCACTTAATTCATCATACATTTATGTGAACTTGAATTTCATGGCAAAATTAACTAGTAATCAATATTTTGGATAGGTCAATATTCTAGTAAAATAACAAGACGATCATTAAAGATTTTTTACTAAATATTAGTTTTGGAACATTTTCCCAGTACTACCGCTAATTGAAATAACTCTTAGCATTTTACTGATTACTTGGTAAATAATACTAACTGAAAACACCTGAGAACAATATAAATAAAAATCAATTCGTTACGTTATGCAAGTAGATAATAACTTAAATTTTCGATAACTCTATATATTTTGTTTACATTACAATTATTCTAAAATTACAATATTTATTAAATCAATAACCAGCTTGATCAATACAATTTTCATGAGACGAAAATTTGTGAGTAGCATTAACAATTATTCCTAACTTCTAACAAAACCTTTTTTAAATTTGTTCTTTTGATTACCTAATAGCTTTTGGCTAACATCTAGTAATTTTTCATTATTGCCTCTTAAATTTTAACTTACTTTACAAATGTGTATGCGGATTAAAGCATGTAGGTGTCTTCGATTTTAATGATAAACCTGCTGGTGAAATGTCAGGAATCCTTTCATTAATCATCTTGCCACCTAAGACGACCTGTCAATAAATCATTAATCCTTTTGCATAGAGAAACGCTTAAATTTTCGATACGAAGAATAAAATCATTTGCAATTTTTAATCGAAAATTTAATCTCAAAATTATAATACTGTCATGCAGTTGGTGGATCATGTTTCAACTTTTAATGCAATTCATTAGAATACCAAAGTTGAGGTTTTTAGTTTGTTGGTATTAGATTGTACGTGGTAATATTATTTTTTGCAGATCCATATGACAGGAATCAAAAAGATTTATGAGTTAATTTTTGAAGACAGAAAGTGGAAAAAATGTGCCCTTTGGGAATACACATAAATTTCATTAGCCAAAGCAGTTCTCCAAGTTAATACATTTAATGGATTTGCCACGGAAGAAATCCAGTAACTTCAAACATACCTAATGAACATATACGTACGTTTCACTAAAAACAGTCGGTCACTCAAATTTTTACTATTTTGATGGAAAAAACACTTGCGTAATCCTTCTGAAACACTCTTTATCGACTCTTTTTCATCCTTCCTACGTTGACAAATGCATTAACATATATACGAAGAATTCAGAAGTCTTATAAATTATCAGCATGGCTTACCTGTGAAAAATCCATGGAATGTGTGGGCTGCTGATGGACAGTCAATGCTGCATGATGGTGCTGAGCAGCGTTGTGGACCAAATACATCACTTGCTATTTGATGACTTTTGAAAATTTCTGAGAAGTCGTTTTTGTTTATTGGTAGTAAAACTAAAACCGTTTTTTGTTCTCCAATATGTAACAAATTTAAACAAAACTTATCTAAAACAACCACTTGTATTCATATATGTCAATAATGTTTGGCAATGATAGACAATTAACTAACTCGCAGCAGTAATCGATAAGAGTTTTTAAACAATTATTTAGTTCAAAACTTTAGAATCACAATTCGTTTACAAATAGAAGTACAACAATAATTTAAGTTAAACATCGATAACAGCTTAGATGCTAGCTATTCAATACAATATTATTATGTTAAGTTTAACACTTATAGTATCTAACAGCACGAACACTACAATAACGCCTTATATTACAACCAAATGAAAAATCGCACAAACTAAAAAATCATTGTTAACAAGTTATGGAAAATTTTTGCTTTGCAAAAACTTGAACAAGCTATTCTTGATCTGGACTTTAAAGAAAGAAAGACAGAACTGCTGAAAGAAACCAGGTCTGATTAAAATTGAGAAAGAGAGTAGTTTACCGGGATATGGAAGCAACTGGAAAAATCATATTTTTGTAAGTAGTTTCACACATCATCATCATAAGAGAACTTTCTTCACGTTTCATAAGAGGCGGAGAAAAATGTAAAATAAATACTTAATGGATTAATTCGATTGGACGAGAAAATGTACAATGGGTTCATACCGAGGAAGACGTAACGGTATTCAAAGGAAGAGGAAGTTCCTGAGAAAAAACGGAATAAAAACTGGACCTTATTGAATTTTGTGTTAAGAAAAAAACGAATGTAATAAAAATAATCCTTTCTTTCCTTACAAAATTATATTTTTTAAAGTAACGGGACACACAAATGCGCAAACTGATATGCATATAAATTCAATATGTTAATAAAACAATGTTAACAGTTCCTGGAAGTGTGTGACCCAAAAGTAGTTTGAGACGTGATTTGTTTTTTGTTTTCATTCTAAATATACTACTTTCCAGTGGACTGGCCATCATTTAAGGAAATCCTTTCTTTTCCAGGAACCGGTCCTGGTTCTCAAAAATCGAGATATTTTTTGGGTAAAATATTTTGCAGCTAATCTGTAAAAAATCGGTCTTGTAATCAATGAATTGTACAAAAAAAAGATCAACAACTGGTTTTCTTCAAGCAGTATTACTCCTTTCGTAAAAATATTTTCACACGATCGGGCCGGACTCAAAGTATCTCGTTACAATATTTATATATAATTTCCCTTTATGAATTATTTAGTGTAAAGATTTAAACAAGTTTTATAGAAAAAAAAGGAACAGCTACTTCTGTTACATATTTTAATTGTGTCATTCATTTATCAAAGCTGGATTCAGTTGATATGTAATACATTTCATTTTTCCACAGTAAAATTCGGCCCACGACAATTGTCCTTCATCAAATGTCCAGTTAGCCCTATCGTGTGAGATACTGGTTTTGCATCATGCGTATGCATACCAATACACTAAACAAATGGGACCCGATACTGCACAAGGAACAGGTTCTGTTCCCACAGGCAGCACGCTGCATTCGGCCCTCATCTCTTCGCATCTCCCCATCTATTTCAACGCAAAGCATCAGAGTACTCCTTTTTCCTTCCCAAACAAAAGTGAGAAAAAGGAACACGAAAACTAGTTTTTCGTAATAAAATCATCCATCGTGTCCACTCATTCAAGGATCTGCAGAAAATTCCCATATCGTTCGCTTTCAGCATGATCTGGACAAATTCACCGCTTTTGTCCATCGTGGGACATTAGTAAAAGATATGAGTATTATGAGATGCTTTTGTTTTTACACATGTTGATATCATATGATAATTCCGCTACAATTGGGATTTCTGGATGCATATAATACTCGAGAGTGGAATACAACTACGTGCAGTATGGTTCTTCACCTTTCATGAACCGCATGTAATTGTTTTAGTGAAACCAAACCTCAATATCATGTTCCGTTTTCCGGGAGGATTTCTAGTTTTGTTTATTTACTCGTTTTACGCTCACACTCACACAGAGGCAATCATCATCGTCGTCAATGAAAATCTCACTGTTATTGCTTGTAACGGTATTCATGCATGCATAGAAATTTATGTCTGGTCCTCTCAACTCTCTCTCGGTGCTGATATCGATGTGTAAAAAGAGTACACATGTTGCATGTCCACTTCCACGCATGTATGCAAATAACAGTTTATTAAGCTTTTATTCATATTGCACACATATCCATTTCAAAAACTGGGGAAACGAGATCGACCATGACCGTCACATTTTACGCATTCATTGATGTTTTATCAAAACCCGATGCACACACCTACCTACCTACATAAGTACATAATATTGGTTTATATAATACTCAAATGTATACAGGAAGAAATGTGAGCACCGATTTTGTGCAAGTATTTTCACATTCTGGAGTACAGCTACAACTTTTCACTCTCAGGATCCACGGATTTAATTCTTCACTTGCATTCTCTCACTCAATTTATTTTGGCCGGGGATGATGATCTTGATTTTGGAGTGAGTCATTGCTAAAATGAGCATTGAGTAAATAATCAAACAATGAAGCGGTGTAATGGCTTTTTATTCTTATGTTACAGGTACATACATGCAATATATTTATGTTAGATATACCGTGAGACTGAACTAGGATGATGATGAGGATCTACCACAATGTAACCTTTTCCTTCCCTGTCCTATCCAACTTTTCCCATGAAACCGATCTCAACGTCAATTTTCAAAATGGACATGCTGAATTGCTGAATATTAAAGTACCTACATCAACGTAAACGTAAGAAAATAAGCCTACAATAAATATTTTTTATTCATGAGAGGCGAAACAAGATTTTTTTTGTATATGAATCCAGAATAAATAATATATGACTGTAAAAACAATAGGATTTTGATGAAGATAAATGAGACGGCTTTTCATAATAGTATGTTTCCTTCATACATATTAATGCATGTATAATATAGAAATAATAATTATCATAATTTGCGCAAAATTATGCTCATTTTTTTCGCTACTTATTTCTCCGATCCGATAAAAAAAAGAAAACGCTTGTTTTTGTGTGAAGTGAACCGACGTAATCTTAAATCAGACTATATGCTGGAAAGCAGAATGGGGAAATATGATACTCAAACGTCTTGACTGAGAGCTAAGGCAGTATATTGTGTACTTTCTTTATAAAATATACGACAACACACGCATGCTTTCGTGGCGGTGGTGGTGGTAAACGAGCAAGCAAAGCAAGTCCATGCCACCACCACCGCCACACAAAACACACGCCAAACACCGTTGTAAAAAGTAAGTTAAGGTGGTGGTGTACAACGCTCATATATCTCGTCTACGGTAAATAAGAAAACTTTACCTAGGCGCATTTTTAAGCGCATCGGAAACCGGGAGAAAAGATGGCAGACAAGCTTTCTTGCTCTCCCGCATCACACCCACTTTTTCCAGAGATCCAGTGTGTCTCCTCCTTCATCTAGATGTATATTTTCATATTCCAGCAAAAGTGTAACATTACGATGGGGCATATAGCAGAGCAGAATATATAAAATTAGAAGAATACGGAAAATAAAAAAATTAGAGTTTTCACTGGAGTGTGTGAGTATTCTTCCTCCATTCTTTCTCTTTTGGTTGCTGTTCTTGATGATGATAAGAATTTGCTCTCTCTCTTTCTTTCTCCTCTCTCTTGTTTGACAATACGTCCAGCTTTTAATCTTTTCCAGTACACGGTATCATTCATTTAAACAATTTAGTTCATCAGCGAGAAAATGGTGGTGGTGGTGGGTTTCGCAATTGGTGGGAGATGCTTCAAGGCAATATTAGAAAAAAAGTTGTGATATTCTCAAACAAAACTGTCTTTTTATGTTGATGTTGATGTATTATGTAGAGTTGGATGTTGTTTAATAGTAATAGCACATTTATATAACGTTATATAGGCATATGTCGTCTGAAAATTTTATTCTGGAACGTTGACGTTGCTTCGAGTAAACAGCTTTTGCCTGTCAAAGGAAGGGATTGAGTTTTTATACATGATTAAAGGGCAAGCAAAGTAATAAAAAAGGCTTAGATTCAAACATTTTCCTTCGCTCACATCTTACTACAGTCTTCAGCTCGGCTTGTTTTTTTCTCGATCCATTCCGCATGCTCTTCATTCTCATCTAAAACTTCGATCCATCGCATTTCTAAAAGATTTTTTTTATAAAAGGGAAACTCAAAGCTTTTTTGTAAGGGTTTGTGGTGATGGCATGGCGGTAGCTGATGTCATATGTATAGTAGTACGTTTTTCTTTTGCTTGCTTTCCACTTTTATCATCGTTCCCGGAGAGAAGTGAGCGTATCCGTGTTGTTTGATTAATATTAATGCCCAGGCATATGTCTACAGTAACTCATTCCGAGAAAACCGTGGAGTTCTTTCCTTCTTTAATCTTTCTCCTCTTTTCACATCATTTCCCGGTATGCAGAGAAGCATAAAAGTTTTCTGTGTATAAATTTACACAAAAAGGTTTTTTTTATTCTTTTATAAAAAATTCCGAGAGAAAATGAAGACCGCCAAGTTGTGTGTCAGGATGGATGAAAAGTTGGAGGCAGGCGGGGAGCCAACTCGAATTATTTATATAGGATCCGGAGAAGTCATAGGAATCTTCTTTTTTTTATACACACACCAAAGCACAAAAGTACGTCGACATTTATGTTTGTTCGTTCATCGTCCTATTATAATGGTAATATTATGCGTGGTTGTAGAGAAGAGAAGCATTTTATATCGTAGAAAACTCTATAAAAACGCTTGTATCGAGTCAGAAAAGTAAAAGGAGAAAACGGCAACCGCAGCAGCAAGAGAGGCAAATGAGGGAAGTCAAGCCAAAAAGAGCTTTGGCTCCACTCTTATTCAGACTCCATTTCCTTTTTCACTTTCCACTCTCTTCATCCTTTTTCTCTCTCTCTCCTTCCCTCCCTGGAAAAAAACCCGGAGGATATTAAAGCAGCAGCAGTTGTACATATAATCTACACTTGATATAAAAGTAAAACATTCATATATGCTCTTGTACACACAACACCCAATATTATATGGTGAAAGATCAATAATTCCCAGCTCAGCCATTACACTTTTCTGTGTCTTCAACAAAAAGTAAAACATTTCTT